>WEIS01020317.1:1447-12350 GCA_013389965.1 Todus mexicanus | reverse complement strand
GCCCATTAAAGCACTTCTGAGTGTGAAGCCTGATGCCAGGCCACACGGCTGCTGATGGAGCACACCTTGCGTGTGCTTGGGCACGTGGGCAACTGCTGCACACACAGCACCCGGAGGAGCACGTGCTTGAGGGCATCTCCTGTGCTTCCTGCTTGTGCTCCTTGGCAGCGTTTCACTGACTGCTGCTTCCACTCACCAGGGACTTCACCTGACTGCCAGGGCTTTGCAAGTATCATGGAGAGGGGCTTGGCAACTACACCAGCTGATTGCCTCAGGACTCTGTTCTGCATCTTATCAGGTCCCATAGACCTATGTATGTTCAGGTTCTGCAGGCGGTCATGAACCTGGTGTTCTCTTACAGTAGGAAGGACTTTCTCCCCCATTGCCTGCTGATGGAAAGTAAATATTTTTTTGTTTTCCTTTGCTTTATCTTTACTGGACCATCTTTATCTCAACTCACAACTCCTTTTTTTGTTTTTCATTTGATTTTTTTCCTTCTGTGTTGTGCTGAGGAGGGGGAGTGATAGAACGTCTGTCTGGGTGGGCAGCTGGCAGCCAGCTAAGGTCAGCCCACCACACAGTGATGGGACACGTGGTTTTAAACTGAAAGAAGATGGATTTAGATTGAAAATAAAGAAGAAATTTTTTTTTATGATGAGAGCAGTGAGACATTAGAACAGGTTGCCCAGACAAACTCTGGTTGCTGCATCATTGGCAGAGTTCAAGGTCAGGTTGGACAGGGCTTTGAGCAACCTGGTCTAGTGGAAGTTGTCCCTGCCCATGGCCGGGCGGATGGACTACATGATCTCTGAAGGTCCCTTCCAACCCAAACCAGTCTATGATTCTGTGATGGAGAAAACTGTGTTACTGTCACTAATTACAGCACTAATATGTTCCCCCCACGTCAAAGCCAGCGGTATTTAAACACTCAACAGGAAGACACGCAGTGAGATTGTTTTTACACAGCAATTGTCTCAGAAGCATCAGAACCGGGGTCAGAGGGTCCCTCCCAAAGTGTCGGTAACACGAGCAAGTGTTAAAATAACAAAATTAAACCTCAGTAACGGTTAATGGAGTCTCACCTGCTGTTTGCGATACTAAAATTTGCTATTTAATGCAGCGTAGAGTACAGGTGCATGTACTAATACCAATAATAATATCGTAAGAGCTAAAACATGAAGAAATCTGCTACAGGCAGATGTAGGGTTATGCAGAATGTAGAAGCAACGATGAGACTTTCAAATGCAAGATGGAGACGCAAAGCCCCTCCTGAGTTACGATCAGAAACAGAAAACTGGCATTAGAAATAGCATGCCAAAAAAGCGAGGCCAAAAAAGGAGGAACTGAAGTAGCTGAGACGAGAGCGAGCCAGGCACAAGTGGAACAAAGGCATATTTCATAGCCCCAGTGCAATAAACACTGGTTATTTGGAACAGTAACTACGCGACACACTCAGTACAACATTCATGTTGTTTTCCTTGCAGTAGTTAAAAACAACACTTTTGCTTTATTATTATTTTTGAGAAAATACTGCCCGTTTTCAGGGCTGCCCCTTGCCTTTCACTCCTGGAGCCACTGGGGAGTTAACTGTTGTGATCCCAGCCTAAGAGACAACCTCAAGTCAAACAATCTGCACGCACAACAAAAATTTCCAGACCCCCTTGGCTAGCCGCTGTGTATTTTGGGTATTAGTCACAAAATAACAACATTTGGCGAGTATTTAATTTGCTGCTAAGCCAGCTCAAATGCTATTTCCACCTTCTAAATTGTGGAGCCAAAGCATTTGGCAAATGCCCATCAACTAGCTGTCGAGACCTGGCTCCACAACAGCTGTGTTCTGGTGTCCTAACTGCTGAACCCACTCAAGAGCTGTGGCAACACGAATCGCAGCCTTTTGATGCTGCTACTCATGACCTTAAGTTTAAGAAGAAAGCAGAAGTCCCTGATAGTTTTTTTTTTTACTTAGTCTTAGAAGTGTGCCCAGCCCTTCAGGGAGGCTTCGCTGCCATCTGAATATAGCGCTCTACACATGCACAAAACTTTTCCACCTAGCAAAGCACATGCATGACTGAACCAAACGTTCCGTGATACATTATGAGTGCATTACTGCTTACCCAAGTATACTTGCCAAGTCATCACCTTTCATAACGAGCTGACCAGGATGTGGTTTAATTGCATTAAGTCACCAAAGTATCAGAGATAATTTGACATGGCTGAAGGCAATACTCCATTCTTCCAGAGAGGTTTCACGGTCAACTTAACAGTGGGCTACACTGTACCAAGTGTTAGAGATGGGTTCCTTAACGCATATCTTAAAGCTTTAGAACTCACCTAGGAGTAGCAGATACAACACGTATTTACATATGGTGAATTACTGATCAGTTGTGTTATTTAAAGCTTCAGCACTCTTCCGTGCTTCAGAAAGAAAACACAGGAAAACACAAAGAGAAGTCACAGCAAATCACGACTAAGACATTCCCGGTTTTACACTATACCCATTAAAGAAAGCATTTACAAAAAGTTACAAAGAATTTAAGTCTCACAGTTTAAGAGAAGATGGGAGAAGAGCAAGCCTTGTTTGCCTCAAATGTAAATTATTTCAAGCAAGAAAATCTACAGGATAATCTCTGCCTTTCTCTACAGAAGCCCAAGGCAGGTAGCACAAAGCTTCAGCAAGTGAAGCAAAGCGATGTCATTATCCACTGAAAGCAGAACATAAGGAGCTGTATGGAACAGCACTGCCAGTTTTCACAGCAAAGATCTTCTTCCTTGCAGGGTTTTACAAAGGACAGGATCTAACTAAACACTCTCCAGTGTATATAAAGAAACTTGACAGTTTTTCTCCTCCCTCATCTAAGCACACTGTAGAGAAGCTAACTCTACGCCTGCAAAAAACCACTTAGCCCCGAAAAAAGAAAAACTCCTTCCAGTTCTAAGTCAAATATTTATCACTGAGATTTCTTTCCTAAAATATGTGGAATTATTCTTATTGACAGATTTTCAGCATAAATATATTTAAGATTTCTAGAGATCATCTCTTAACAGGAAATCACAATAAAGTCAATTAATCAGGAAATATTTTTAAAATTAATTTTAGAAAAGGTTATTTCCATGCAACAATGTACAATCTGATACTAAGAAACTTTCAAACTGGGCATCATAAAGGAAGCTTTCCATCCCACCAGCACTGTAGGCCCCCCCAAAAATCACAGGCTCTTCAAGCACAGCATGGTGAGGTTTACGATGGAAAGCTACCTCTGAAAGCTGAACTGAAAGCTCCATTTTATACTGGATTCCTTATTGTCTTAAATACAAACAAATCAGTGAACAAAGATGATGATGAGGTCTTAACAGTTTCAATGCAGAGATTTATATATATATACTTAAAAGATACACAATAAGAATTCTTTTAAAATATCAATATGGACTTTATTGCATATATCATTCCATACTCATTTGGAGATAGGAGAATAAATACAACAAAACCTTTAAGTTACTGAAGGTGGGAGGTGTTTATCTGAACAGTGTCATAAATCATCTTGGAGGTCACCGAACCATTTGATTTCAAATTCTGTGGCTGATGCAGTTACCAACGCTGACAGCGCTGAAGGGCCTATGCATTTCACCTCACCCTGAAGTTCCTCTTTCAGTTTTTCTGGTATAAGATCCTGCCCCATAACCTGCAAACAGAGTAAGAAAGAAGATGGGACACAAGAAAATAACTTGTAGAGAAAACAGCAAATATGACATTAATAACAGCTCTTTGCAGGAAAAGCCCTTGACACACAAAGGAGACGCCATCTGAGAAGTTTCCATGTCACGATCAAGTTGTCTGCTTGTTGCATTCTGCCATAACCAGGGAGAACTGAGAGGCCAAGCTTCACAGACACGCAGCCCTGCCAGGCTTCTGGCTATGCTTGTACAGGGGGATTTTTACTCTCTGAGTAGCAGCGGAAATCTCAACGGCAGCTCTGCATTCAGCGCTCACCTCACGAAACACACTCATCTCCTGGGGGTGCCAGACCAGGGGAAGCAAGAGACATTTCCGTTCCCAATCGTTCCAAGACCTGAGCTAGTCTGCGCACTGCTGCCCTCTCATGGATGACAGCCCCCGGGAGTGCCTGCCAACCTGCAGGGACCTGGCTTGCGCTGACTGGAAGCTGTAATGCTGACACCGAAGTTAAATCTCACTGGATTCCTTTTGTTCCTTAAGATAAAAGTCAGAAACTCTATAAATAACGCTAAAAAAGTTTAATCTCTATGAATAAAGTCATGCAAAGTTACTCTCCTCCTTTGCATTTCTTTAAAATTAGAACCCAGCATCAAACAGAAGAACAAAGAAATCATGTAAAAGGCTGCCTCTGGGTTTGTCTGAAAACGTTTAATACTCTTTCTGGGAGTGTTTAATGCTGCCTGTGGCATCCTAGTAATCTCCAATTCCATTTCATACTTGTGATTCACTTTGTGGCATCTAAAATTCCTGAGATTAAATCGGCGTCGCAGGAAACGCACAGCGATGATGCATCTGCAGACGCAAGTCCAGTGAGAAACTTAACAACCCTGAACGTTCCCGAAAGGAGAATCTCAGCAGAAGAGAGATACACCTGTGTGACACAAGCCAGCGCTGCACAGGTATCACTGTCAGTTCCAGATAACACGCTACAAGGGCAACCCGCCCTGGCTAATTTACCTTGCTTCCTGGCGCAGTTAATTAGCTGAGGGAAGCTACGCCTGAACTGGCTCAGGTACCTCCACCAGCCTACCTAGAGCTGAGAATTTGCACATGATGAAACATCCCCTTACCTTGGTCATCAACTGCAAGGAGTCTTCACTGAAGCCAAGACCTGCCACTTTGTCATCAATTTCTTTTTGAACTTTTATGTTGTTCTCCAGTGCAAAGGACGACTGTTGTAACTGGGTAAGCTGAAGCAACAGCCTGAAATGAAAAAGGCGGTTAAAAAAAGGCACAGCTGGCAAAAGAGTTAAGGTAGCAAACCTAAACCCAACCAAAAAGTAATGCTTTAAAGCAGCTCTCCCTCCTGCCTGCAAAAATGGCAAAGAAATTAACAGCTCTATGTCAATCTACTACAGGTCTGGTATATCTGTGCTATGACAGAAGTACTGGGAAGTACTTCTGAAAAACAACATGCGAAGTATCTCTGGCTCCTCTGTGCAAACATTTTTTCTCCCCATGTAGTCATCACACAAGTCAAAAGTGTTTGGATCTAGTACCACTGACTGCAGCACATCACGTGTCCCACATCCTTACGAAGGATGGTTAACAAAACAGCAGCACAGTTTTGCCTATGGCAGCCATTACCTTTGTAACCTGAAAAGGCAGAAATTTGGGGGGTTTAGACAAATATCAAACATCCTCCCCACACAGGTCAACCTTGGAATATTTTCTGAAGTCTTTCACCACAGTTTTATGTTCCAGGCACTGGCCCAGAAGTCACCACCACGACTCCACAAAGGTTAGACATTGTGCTCACAACGTGGCTTCATGTCACAGAGGGATTCCGTCACCTACTGCTCGACCAGAGAGAGCAGCGGCAGCTCCCAGAGCCCTCCTCACACTAGGACTGGAAAACACGGCAGCAGAGGAAACATCCAAGTGTGTTAAATCAAGGGACTACTGGGACTTAGCAGTATTGTTACTGAAACTACGTTAGATTCAAGCTTTATGCATAAAGAACAACAACGACTTTTTAATCTCATTTACCACAGGTGCTGTAACAAAGGTTTGTATTTCTATGAAGAGAAGACTTAAGGTCTTCGGCAAAAGTTTTCATTTGAGCATTTTAAGTATCAAAATTCACAAGTCTGAGCCAACAAATCATCAGTAAATTCAGTGAAGTTTTGATTGGGAAAGTCAAAGTAAAAATGGAAAGTATTTTTAATTTGTAAACCGTTTCTGTTTCAAAATTTGCAACAACATAATGTAACAAAGAACGGAATCGCAATGAAAACGAAGCAAAACCATTTCACCAATTAATTTTCGTGTTGGCAAATCTAGAAGAGTCAATTTTTGATGATGCTTTAACACAGAACCTTATTTCCCACAAAAAGCAATACTAACATCCCTTGTCCAAGTGTAGTTTATCTTGCACATGTTTATGCAACATCCACATCTCACTTAAAATCCAACAGATTTGAAAATATTAGACAACCCGGGCGGGGAAGCAGCTTACCCTGCACAAGTGTATCTGCAAATATAACCCATAATAACACCCTGTGAAACCGTGCAGCCAAGCAAGGAAATCCCACAATTTATAATTGTCTGCACACACCAAAAAAAGCAACACAAATTATTTTACTGTGAATATCAGCACTAAATCTATTAACTTCTCCCAAGCAGCAATTAAAGTCACCATCTCTTAGTCTGAGCACAGTTAAAAGCTACGATATCTTTTTTTTACATTTATTAAGTCTTGCCCTAACAGAGCGGTTGTAAAGTGTTCTCTGTAAACATTTCTGGAAGTTCATAAAATGGCTTTAAATACATTCAGTGATTAATACATTACTGAGAGGCAAGAGGGGGGGATATGGAAATCCAAGACTATTTTAACAAAACCCGTTTCTAATTACCTCTTTGGAAGATTATGTTTGGGGGATTTTTGTTGTGTGCAAGAGTTCTAGGAAGAGAGGGAAGAAAAGGAAAGAGCATTTTAATGCAGCCCTGTCAATCAGCTGTCACAGAGTTCATTTTTCAGCCTCATCCATTATGCAGATTGGGGTGTTATTATAAAATACATTTTCGCTCAAGCATGAGGCTTCAAGCAAATAAGACAGGTGGCACTCGCAGAAGGAAGACTGGCCGGCCTTCCCTTTGGGGCACTTCTGCTTGTCTATAATACCAAACCAGGAACCTGCCGCGCTCCAGCAGGTGCATTTGCCAAAGAACAAGCCCTTTTGTATATAATTACTTGAAAAGATTCATATAATATGGTCATTGAAAAACGCTTTACTTCCTAACAGCACATGATGCTGATTTACTCTTCCCAGTGAGACTTTGGTTGTTCACTGCTGCCGCGATAGTGGATTTGGCTTTTTAGATCTGAAGCAACAGCAGGATGTTTCTACTCCACGTTGCCAATGCCGAAACGAACACTTACACTGAAAATGTAAACTGAAAATATTAAGGCTGCGAAAAATATGCTTTAAATTGTTCTCGACTGGGAGAAGTTAACATTATTCTAAGAATACATTTAGTTACCTTGCTCTAATAAATGAGGCACATGCCTTTATCCCAACTTTCTTTGGAGTGTTCTGCTCCCAGGACTCGGGGGTTGTGTGTTTCCCTTTGTCTGTCCTTCGCAGTTCTTCTGAAGTGCAGAGGAATTCTTCCACAGCTTGGCTGCTGCTACAAGTCACTGTGTTTTCCCTCTTTGTTTCTGTAGCAAGGCTGGACCAAGGGCCTTCTTTCTGGTTGTCTGATCTGTGAGGCTGCAAATTAATCTCTCTTGCAGTTGACGTTTTCAAACTACTGTCACTTACACTAACCTCTTCAGACTGACTGAGATTTGTTTCTGGAATGACTAATGGAGACAAACTCTGTAAAAGGCTCACATAAGCTTCAGCAAGTAACCTCCAGTACCAAGGGTTGAAAGGATGCAAGCAGACCAGTTGCTGCAGACACGTGATCTTTTTTTCTGTGTTTCCCAGACCCTGGTAAATGGCAAACTGCAGGTTGAGAACTGTTGTCAAGTGATCTGTGTTAGTGGCGCTGCTTCTCTAGAAACAAAGGATAACGGATTAAAAAAATAAGAGTAGAATAGAATCATCCTTCAGAGCCTAATAAGAATGACACCACACAAATATCACTGAAGGTAATTTCTAAATTGTACGAAACTGTGCTCTTAATTTTAAATGATAAAACCTGATACAGACCATGCATGACCAAGCTGACAACACTCCCACTACCTGCCTTGTCCCAGGCTGAAAGGCAAGACCCTGAACGTGGTCATTTGTCTATTTGCCTTCCGAGTTCTATACAGTTGCCCTTCTTTGTAGTACAAACACCTTTTATATAAAAAAGGTAAAATTCAGCAGTAAAATCTTAGCAGACTTCAGAGCCTCTGGATTTTTCCTTTCTAACCACCCAATTCGTGGTTAGATGCTCTTCTTGGTGGCAGTTTGGCAACGAGTATATGCAAATAAAAGGGAGATTTGAACCGCCACTTTTATAATGGAAAGCTTTAAGCACTCATTTATCCCCTTTCTTATAATTCCTATTACATTACATTAATTCTGCCTGGCAGAGCACAATATTTAGTCCCTTCCAGGACTACCAGTCTCCCTGCACAGGGAACTCATTGTGGTACAGGGTGTTCTGATTTCTAAAGAGTGATTATATCTGCAGTGACAGTTACCCTCTGTTTACCAAATACTCTGAGCGCTGAACATCCTGAAGGATTATACACATGAAGATTATTTTTCCAGAAAATGGTCCATATAAAACAACTACCAGTAATATTTTCACGTTCAAAGCCTAAAACAAAGATAGTGTTATGTACCATTTTTTCTGCAATATCCAGAGCCTCCTCGTGCCTTCCTAGGCGAGACAAGCAGCGAGCCTGGCCCTCTTGGACATCTCGTCTCATTGCAATGTTACTGGGAGGTAGGAGTTGCAAGCAGTTGGAGTACTCGCATAGGGCTTTCTAGTGGTGCCGACAAAAAGAAATTCCGAACAAAACAGAGAGAGATTTTCATTTAGAAGCAAGCCTGACACTATATTTTGTTTATGACTACAGTCACGAAGGGAATTCACGAGCTGAAATCCACATTTTCATTTCTCCGGACTCAGCTACCACCTATGCCAGCAGCAGACGAGGGCACCGGTACTACACAGCCAAGTCTAGATGGTGATGAGCAACCTCAGTCCGAACTCATGTTTAAGCCCTGGCAGGAGTCACCACACATCCGTGCACTTCTGCCCCACCCGGCCTGATCCAGAAGGGATCACCTTCCGAACTGGGCAATACATGACACCAGGGATCTTTCCCCCAGCGACTAACTCAGTGATCAGAGCACTCATCCTAAATTTGGGGGGCCTTGTTTCAAATCCATGACATTCTCCAGGGGAAGGTCTGAACCTGCAAGTACCCCACCTCACGCGAATAATCAGCACATCTGAGAAGACGCAAGGAAGGGAAATCTCCATCGCTGCTGTAGGGTGGTTCTAATTTGCATGAAATAATTAAATATTAATTGGGCTAAGCAAAAAGAGGAGAATGAACAATACTTCTGCAGCTTAATGCTCAGGGCACTCACCAGGACTCCAATTAACATTTAAATACATGAAATTAAGTATTCGGTGAAGCTAAGACTGGAATCTTGGTGCCTTCCCCTTTGTGTAAGTGCTCAGACCAGAAGACTAAAAAGCAGTGCTCATTCTCCCGTCTCTCAAAATGAGTATTTAATTATTCCTTGCGAATGGTTCTAACAGAAAGAGCTTCCAGGCAACATACCCTAAATACTTCCCCGCAAAATGGCTGAACTCTTTTTCTTCCCTGGTGTTAAGCTCGCATTTCTTCTCAAGCAAAAGAGGAACCACCCCTCTGCCCAGTGAGTGCAGCAGCCACTGGCTAAACTCGATCAGAGGAGGGTCGCAGGACACCCCTGTTGGCCTTGTTACCTGATAAGGGGATATAACCTGGCAAGGATCGCGCGTTATGAATCCCAAGCAGATTCTATAGTCATCTGTACCACAAAAACGGGCACAGCTTAGATCACTGCTGTCCTTCGCATGTCCCATCAAGTGGCCTAAGCTGACATAAGAGAGTATTCACAGTGAGTGAAGAGATTACTACCCCCATTGACTTATTTCCACCCCTCTTTCTAAGGTCAGTGCTCTCAAACTTGTCATTTTATGTGCAGTCTAGCTCTGGTTCTGTCACAGTGATCCTGGTCAGCAACAAGACCGAAGACTAGACATTTTTAGCACAGATCACTGCGACAGAAAAGGGTTAGGAAGCAGCAGTCTGTTCCACTAGCAGATCTGAGGGGGTGTCATTCTCTCCCGAGAGGGCACCACGGCACACGGCAAGGAGCAATCTGCTCTTCTCGAGGGTCAGCAGCCACGTCTGACTGCAGCCTGAGGCATCCTTCTTCTCAGTACACTTTTGTGAATCCCTTCAGGGCGTCTCTAGGCATCTGTCGGGTATAAGATTCAAAAGCAGAAGGCAGTGCCAAAGGAGGTACAAAGAGATCCACAAATGCAATGGGCAAGGTGAAAAGAGTGGAGTCATAAGCCTGCCTGAGGGCTTTGAAATCAGGGAGCCTGTAATGCAAAACCATAGTCGAGAACAAGAAGCTATTACAGCTGAAACAAGGGCAGAAGCAGCTCATTTCAAACAGGAGACAAGGCAACAAAAGACTGGATTGAGCAATTAATAAGACTATGGAAGCAGGAGAGCATCAATGACCAGGAACGCAGCTCAGGAAGCAGGCAGCAGGGGCAGGGTCTAGGACTACAGAGGTACGAACAGAAATAGTGAACAGAAACGCACCCCAAAGGCACAACCAGCCATCCAGAGTGAAGGGAGGCAGCAGAGGTGGGATGATGAACATGAGGCTCATAAAGCCACTGTCAGGAACCTGACAACTAGAGTCAGCTTCCACCTGCCAGCGGGGAGAGCTCTGAGACAGGTCAGTGGCAGCCAGGTGGGCGGCAGCAACCTGACAGCCCTTGCGGGACACGGCAACACCCGCAGGAGCAGAGGGATCCACACGCTTCACTCTGGCCGACCGTGACCTGCAGGGCCACAAACCCCAGAGCTCTGCTGGGACCTGCAGGGCCACAAACCCCAGAGCTCTGCTGGGACCTGCAGGGCCACAAATCCCAGAGCTCTGCTGGGACCTGCGCCAGCCTGACCCGGCTCGGAGCGGCTCCTGCGGCCGA
>WEIS01020311.1:0-27363 GCA_013389965.1 Todus mexicanus | reverse complement strand
GCAGCAGCGGCGGCGGCGGCAGCGGCTTCACTTGCGAGTAAACCAGCTCCAGAAACCCCCCTTCCTCCTCCTCCTCCTCCTCCTCCTCCTCGGCTTCGACGCTGGAACCTTTTCAGCAGCCACCACCACCACCCCCCAAAAATAAAAACCTCCAGCATCCCACTTGGACCAAGAGTTTGTCAGGAGTGTGGTTCAAAACTGCTTGGAAAAAAAGGGATGAGGTAATAATCGTGGGGAAGCATGCTGTTATTTCTCTCCCTCTCTGCCTCTTTCTCTTTCTCTCTCTCCTCTCCTCTTTTTTTTTTTTTTTCCCTTTTTAAAGCCAGGCCTGTTTTGGGTTATTGTCTCCCCCTAAAGCCAGACATAGATCGCCTGGCCTTGCCTCCATTTTAATTGCAAGGCTGAAATGGGGGAAGTGACCCTTTTATTTTTATTTCCCCCCCTCCCCCTAAAATAAATCAACGGAACAACAAAAACCCAACGAACAGGGGGGGAAAAAAAACAACCAACCAACACCCAAAACCCTTGGAAAAAAAAAAATAACGCTGCTCCTTTTAGGGGGGATAGAGGTGGGTTTTTCATCAGGCTGTAACAAGTGCAAAAGTGGCTGGAAATGTTTTCTGTCATGCTGGGAAACTAGTGAGGTGTTTTCCTTCCCCCCCCTCTCTCCCCCTAGAAGAAAGTGCTGGTGAAATTGGGGCGAGGGGAGCAGGAGGGGTGCCGGGCAAGGTGCTGGTTGGAGCAGGGGTTGTGCCTCTGGGTTGCCTTTGTGTCTCTGTAAATAGACATGTCAGTTCCCAAAGTAATGCAAGTAGCGCCTGATAACTCAATCCCCGATGACAAACGGAGAATGGAGCAGATTTCCAGGACTGTAGCAGTGGGAGGATTTTTTTTTTTTTCCTCTCTCTTTTTCTTGAAACCGAGGAGGGGGGAGGAAAAGAAAAGAAAAAAGGAAATAAATTGGTGGTACCTGCTTGAGGAGGTTCTTGGGCGGCGCGTTGTTGTGGAGCTGAGCGGTTTCAGGAGGGTGAAATCTGGAGGAGATAGAAAGCGGTGTTTATTTATTTTTACACCTGACAGGGGGGGAAAGATAAACAAAGGGAGAGTTTAACAGCTCTTTAATGAATTCCTCATGCTTTTTATTTTGCAATCTCCATGATTCATTTGGCAAGCTTGACGGGACCGGATTATTATCGGCATTGTTGAAAGCCATGCTAATTAGGAGATGTGTTGAGCAAACAGCGGCGTGGTGGGTACCTGGACCAAAGTTCTTGCGGGCGTTTTAATCGCATCCGTCGCCGGTATCGTTTTTTCGGGCGTTTAGCGGCTGTAATATAGATCTGGGGGCTCCGTTCTTGAACTCGATCGAGTATTTATTACCAGTGTGGATTCTCTGTGCAGATGGAGCAGCCCCGCTGCTAATGCGTTAAATGTATTTTCTCAGAAAGGAGAGGGAGTGGGGTTTTTTTTATTATTATTATTACTACTATGTTTTCTCCGTGGGGATTACAAGGAGAGGCTACGTTATCCGAGAAGAGTGAGGAAAAAACCCTTATTTTGAGGAAAAAAGCTTCCTCTGCTTCGCAATTCCGCTTTTACCCATACCCAGCTTGGATGTTTTATGTTTCTACAGCATCTTTTTAATAGGAAATCAGATCTTACTTGCCCCTGCTAAATTCCATCTGCCTTCTCTCACTGTTTGTCAAGTTTTGCATTCGCCGAGTTTTATATTTTGAAATCCTTCGCGAGGGGGGGAAAAAAAAAAATAACAAAAATATGGGTGGAGTGTATTATTAGTCACAATATTTTCAACGTGTGGGGAGGAATTATCGCTCCAAGGTGGTTTTTGGGGAGCTGACAAGAGCAGGGTAGAGGAGCCTGCCCCGTGGGCTGGAGGGAGAGCTGTGAAATAAGCCTTTAGGGGAGCTCCCAGACGTACGTCGGTGAAAAATCTGACGTGGTTTGATGCGCTGCTGGCATCACTGGAACTGAAACAGAAAAGTAGGCTGGGGTTTTTTTTTTTTGGTTTTGATACAACCTGTCCAGGAGGGGGAAACTCGCTCACAGCTAAACTTCTCCGGCTGCTGTTTTCACAGACCGTGCGTTCGCTTTGCTGTCATCGAGTTAAATTTAAGCGTCATACCAAAAAAAAAAACCCCAGCAGCCCAACAAACGTGGTGTTCTGGTAATTCTAACCTCGGCTGTTTACTCGTGCGCGTTAAACGCCGCTCGGTTCTGGAGCGCGTGGGGCTGAGCCTCTGCAAACATGACCTGTACGCGGGGTTCTTGGAGACTGAAAAAATGGGCCACTTTCTCCCCGTGGTCTTTGTTTTCTGGGACAGTTGTACAACAGTGGATACGCTCTTCGCACGAGGAGGGTTTTTTTTTTATTTTATAACTGGAAGCGCTTAGAGGAAAACCAGTTTAGCAGCACCCCCCTCCCTCCCCTTCTCCCCAGCAGCCCTCCCATCAAAAGGAAAAAAACCGCCTGGTGTTGGAAAGATCCGTTGTTTGCTGTTTATACGCCTCCTTTTCCTCCGGGAACGCGTTCGTGTTGCTGTGAGGTTGAGCGTGTTCTTTTCTGCCTTTGCCATCCACTTGTGCGGATTTTCGTTTTCGTTGTTTAGATACTTGGTTGGGTTTTTTTCCTCCCAAGTTTCTAAGCGAAGTTTCCTGCCCTCCCAGCAGCGCCGCAGCAGGCTGACACCCAATCCAAACCGTCCGCTGCCTGCTTCCAGGGCTGAATTATTTCATAAACAGCTCAACCTTTCCCAGGACGTTTCTCCCTTTTGCTTTCTCGCTGCTTTTACTGGCTGTGGCGGAGCGCTCTGCAACGCTCTCCAGGCTCCCCCTAAATGGGTAAAAAAGCGTTCGCAGGGTTTTTCCCGTGCTCCCGTGTGCTTAGTTTAATGGGCGAGCAAAAGGGCAAAGAGGAGGAGGCTTAATTTCAGTCTTTGCAGAGCTACCTGCAGCGGCGGCGATGGTTATCCCACACGGCAGCTGTCAGTCCCGGGAGCTGGAGGCTGCTGCCCGTGCCTGGCTGGGAGCGTTCCCCTAGAGAACCCTGACAGAAAGGATTAATGCCGTGGTTACCTTTCGCTTCTGGCTGGAACACCTCGAAGCGTGTGGCTCACCTGTGTTTTGTGCAGGCGGTACTTGAAACCGTGGATGTGCGGCCGCTGAAAGCGAGCGTGGGGTGGGGCTGTCTGCAGAGCAGGGGTCACGGTGGGCGAGAGGACGAGGACTGAGCATGGCTGGGAGACAGAGGGAGGTGCTTGGGCTGCCCAAGCGCTGCCATCCCCCTCCTCTGCTGTACTGAAGGATCTCCGGGAGTGTTTTCGTCATATTTTAGTCAAGTACCATGACAGGCGGCACTCCAGGGTTAAAATTTGTTGCTTCAGAACTTCACTTTGTTCCCTCTCGGGGACTTTGCGTTTGTGTTGCGGCCCCCCCCACTTAAATACAACCTTCGCTAGTTGGTTTTCTCAATTCCCTCCAGATCCTCAGTCCTTTAGGCAGGGTGAGAAATAAAAGCCTGTATCGCTTGTTATGGGGCTTCTTTCACTTGAGATGCAAGAGGGAAGAATCTCAAGGTCCCCGAACGGTTCAGGAGTTCTCTGTTTTGTGCTGCCTTGGGGTGTTTGGATGCAGACGGGTGTCCCGTTTTGGGGGGCGCAGCTGCTTGGGATTCAGCCTCCATCCTGTAGCCGTTGAGCGGACGTGTTGGCGTCAGAGCTGCTTTTGATCAGTCTCCCCTTCTGTGAAGTCGGTGCTGGGCTTTTACTCAGCCCTGTCACGTTTTTTTATTACCCTGATGAAAAATCATAGCTGTGCTAAAACCACTTATTCTTCATAAATACAAACTAGCACGAAGCCCTCACTGAATTCCCTCCGAGAGGCGGTGGAGCTCCGTGGCTCGCGGGTGGGGTTTTCTGTCCCTTTCCAAGTCTGCTGTGGTGCAGTTATTTGCTGAACGGCTGCTTTAACTTTCGTTCATACCCGTGCGTTTAAGAAACATCCGACTGCTGTGGAAATGCCAGTTCTGAGCAGGTTCCGAGCGCCTCGCAGGCGGGATGAGATCCTTGAGGGTAATCGTAATGAGATGGAAATGCGTTCCGCTTGGCGGTGTTGCGTTGCGCGCAGGTGAGGATTGTACTGGTGCCTTGGAACCGGCCGCGTTGCTGAAGTGGAACAGGTACCTGCCGAGTCAGAGCTGAAACTCCCCTTTCTACCTTGCTTTTCGGGGCCGTGGCTCGTTTTATTCCAGCCCACGCGGCGCAGAAACCTTCTGTCCTGTTACTCACTTGGCTTGTGCCTGCGGTGGGGAAGGGGAACGCTCTGCAGATGTTGGAACCCCCCCAGCATTTGCTGGAGGGTAGAAGCGACTGAGGGTCTCCGGTAGTGGAAGAAGGCACCGTGGCCTCAGAAATACTCGCCAAGCGCAGCTACTTGCTTGTGCGTGGATTAAAATAAACTTAGTAACGAGAATGTCGGAGCGTGTGCCAGGAGCTTGGCTGCTTAAGAACCCCGCTTAGAAAAGCGAGGAGGGTTTTGCATGTTAAGGAATACGTTTATACCTGTGTATACTTGAATACCTAGTTATCTCAATTAATTAATGTCCTGGTCGTGGGTTGAACAAATGGCTCGTTCCATCCAGGTGAGTTTGCTTCCTGGCGTTCCTCACCTTGTTGCAGAAGAGGCCTGCAGGAGCAGCTGGTGTTTCAGGCGGTTAGCTCGCTCTCTTTCAGCAAAGAGTTACAACAAAATTTTCACTAATACACCGCTGGAGGAAATACCTTTCTGACTAGTGCTCAAACCGGGCTCTGAAACAGAAGAATCGATGGTCTGTAGTAGCCGTTAAGTGCTTAAAATACCCAGACCCAAACCCAGCTAATTTAAGTCCCGATAAATGAAGCCGTCGGGACGGAGGGCTCCTGAAAGTCCGGCTGCCGGGGCGCTGGAGAGCGAGGTGGTGGCTAAATATAAAACTGGCTTATTGACTTCCTTCTTACTACCACTGTATCCTTCTTGGCTTCGCTCCGCTGCTTTATTTTAGAATAGTTGATCAAATCTGGATTACCAGATTTATGCTGAAAAGTAAAAGGGATCCTTACCCGAGGCACTAAGCGCTTTGGGCCGCGAATTACACAAACAAAATTAAACTGGGCACAGAGCACCTCGTACGTTGTCTTTTGTTCTGCACTGGTTGGTTTTTGTACTCTCGGATTATTCCTGACTCCTTACATGTCTTTTCTGTCTCTTAGCTGCTCTTTCCCTCCGTTCCTCCCACTGCTGTGCTTCTCTTGAAAAATTACCTCATGATTCTTCCTCTTTCTGTAGCTCCCTCCCTTTTTACGTACCGAGTTTGGAAACTTCGGCAAAGATCCCCGAGCTAAAGAGCCAAACACTAGCCAGAAAGTTTGGGGGAAACCGTTCTTCAGGGCAATTCCCAGTGTGATATGCTTGCGGTTCTCAAATCCTCTTTTCTTTTTTAAGGTACTTTTTGTTTTGTGTTTTGGCTAATAGGGTAAAATCTTCCTGGTTAGATGAGTTTTGTGACTGTTGACGTGGGAGCTTAAGGTCTCACAGGAGTTCATGGCACTTGGAGAGGTGAGTGTCATATGAGCCTCCAGCATCTGGGGTTTTTTCTTAGGGTGTTTTTGAATCTTCAAATCCTATATATTTTTTTGATATCACCAGACTTCTCAACCCTGGTACCCTGTAAGGTGCTTTCTAAGCTCTGGTCAGCCCTTCTGCAAGGTCCGGGGCAATGGGTAGGGTTGGATCTGCTCTTCTGGTGTGACCACACGAAATAGAGAATGGAGATCAAAAGCAGGGGAATGATCCGAGCAACTGTTCTGTGCCAGGCTGGAGCTCTCCACAGGAGAGATGGGCACATGGACAGAGTTGGAAGCTGTGAGGAAATGAGTAAGTGAAAAGCAGAGGAAGTGCACAGAAATACTGCCACGAGTAAGCGTTTGGAGCGAGCAGCGTGCACCTAGTGCCCTCTTGGAAAGGTGCATCCTGTTGGATTAGCAAATTCTTGCCAGTTGGAATAGTCTGGTTTGGGCCTCAGAGGTTTTTACAGGGATGGAAAACGAGGCTTTTGTCTCCCGTCAGGTGTTGGCAACTTTTTCTGCACCTTTGTGGGTTTTCTTCTTTCAAAATGTTAATGCTCTTGTGAGAGGGGCAAACTGCTTCGCTTACCGTTGTGCGCGCCCCTCTAACGGGCGGGTGATGCTGGCTTTTGGAGGCTGTGACTCAGCTGGGTGGGAGGAGGACTCAAAATATCTTAGTTGTGGTGTGGGCACACAGTTTTTCTATAAGCTTAGGCAAATATTTTGGTTTGGAGGGGAATCTCTGTAGCTGTGGGGCTAGATGAATGCTGCCCCACTCTAAAGTGCGTGGATGGCAGGTGTCGCAGCGGCGTTAACAGGAGCTTTATGACGTTTATAACAGAACAAACAGTGTGAAAATTGTTTTAAATCCTCCTATAAAATAACTGGTTTTTACAGTGACTTCTTCAAGGCCCTTCTCTTGGGAAGCAGAGTCAGAAGTTGTCAATAGCCTTAAAAATCTATGTGTTAAGGGCTTTTTCTTACGGACTTAGTTGTTGAAATACATCGGAATGTTTCTTGTTCAGAAGTGACAGCGTTGTGAATCTGCCAGTTATTTGAACTGTTGCTTGTAATTATGTGACACTGCAGGTTTTTACATGAAGGTCAAGCTTAGATTTTAATTTCTGCCTCCTTTCCATTCCCAAATACAGGGCATCTAATGAACCTTTTGGAGCTTGTTACCAGAGACCATTCTCCTCCATTCACTAAACCATGCTCTGTCCAGCTGTGAAACATCGTGACGGTTGTTTTTGCTAACAGGAAATATTTTCAAATATTGGTAAGTTCTCAGCATTTAAAGATATTTTCGTAGTATGGTCAGGGAAAGAGAGAGAATGGCTGGAGATAACATTGTCCTGTACAGATCTTTATGAAACTGGAGTTAGCATTGATATCGGGGCTGGTTTAGAAGCCTTACCCTCCTGCCAAAGCTGAAGCAATGCCTCTGGCTCTTGTCCCGCTCCTACTTTGCAGTGGGGCTGCCTCTGTTCAGCGTGACACTTGGTTCTCATCTCTGGTTAGAAGAGGAAAACAGGGGCAGAGCTCAGAGTGAGCAGGAAAAACACAGAGCAGTGCAAACCAGTGCAGGTCTCAGCTTTACCAGTCCCTCAGGCTTGGCTTTGTGACTCTGGGCAGTGATATAAGTGAGAATCTTAAAGTAACAGCCTTAAATCTAGGCAAAAATACATTGCTACTTTTACACTTCACTAACAAAGTGGTTTCCCGTGTGTCTGTGTTGATCTGGCTCCCTCATTCCCCTGTGTTGGAGCCAGCCAACACAATTGCTGTGGAGAAGCAATCAGAATTAGAGAAAGGCAAGGCTTGGCAGCCTGCAAGAGAAATTGAGAACAAAGTCGACAGTATTTGCTTCAGTTGGGTCATATTTGTTTTCAAGATTTTCACAGTTCTGCCTGTTGCCATAAGAATGCTTGGATTTTCCTTCGTGCTTCACTTGTTTATTAGATCTGTGATTTCACCCTTTATAATGACATCAGTTTGTGCTGGAGAAGCTCGCTCAGTTTTTATCTTCTGATGTTTTCTCTCACAATCTGTTCCTGCAGAAGGTCAGTCTTGAAATCAGCGGTCTTGATTTATAGTTTATTATCATTAGGGGAGCTGATCTGCGTGTCGAAGATGTCTGAGAGGCAGAGATCAGGAATAGATGGCACATACTTCGCCGTAATGACTAGCAGCGTAGAAACACTGTAGGGCTTGGAGTAAGGCTTAGTCAGAAGCTTTAGTCGAAGTTCAGTGTTGCAAGTGTAGTGAATATGCTGTTCTGAAGAGAATTAAATGTTTTGTGCAAGAAAAACCAGTGTTCAAAGTGAGAATTACGGTGGATGCGCCCTCACAGATGAAGAACCTTTGTGTAGATGAACTATTCCTACTCTTGATGCCTTCTAATGATAAGCATTAATATTTTATCCAAGAAGTCAGCCCGTTAAGGTGCCTTACTCTGCCTAAGGATCTGTATTTTACACAGAATTCTCAAGATCTTGGGATTGTTTAGTCGCTTAACCTCGAATGGCATCAGCCAGTAGAAACTGGCCATTAAACATCTCAAGAAGAAATTCTCTTGAATATTCCATGGCGAACTTGGTGTTTTTTCGGCAGTTACGCTGGTAGCTCTTTAACCTCAGTACGTGCTGGGTCAGACAAGGTGAATTAGTGCCCTTCAGGCCACAAATGTCTCTTTAAAAAGCCGTTAAAGCCAGAAGGTTTTGAAAAGCTCCCAAACAGGAAACGCTGTTGTTTCAAGGATCTGTTTGAAGTTTTAGTGTCTAAAATTAGACTTTTTCTTTTCCCATACTTTACGAACTTTACGGTTTCTGAGTTTCTAATTCTGATTTCTAGTCGCCCTCCTTCCAGAACACGGAGGCTGACTGTTTTCCTTCAGTTATCATTCTCAGACCTGCTTTTCTCTTCAAATTTCTTCACGTACTGTCAGACCTAATGAAGGTTAATGAACGGGTTTTGCTGAGATACCTCCAGAACTCGTGTCTTTTGTAGTGTCCAGCTCCTGCATGCCCTAGCTGGTTGGCCTTGTAACTTCAGGTAGATGGTTTGACAGGTTAAAGGCCAAAGCCAAGTTGCTGGTTTTGGAGGAGAGAGTGGAATGTCGAATGATGGCTCTGAGGTATTTTGTGTGCTGCTTATGGGAGTTCGATTTTGCTTGTGGTTCACTTTCGGGTTGTTGCCCCAAAGCTTTGATGACAGGCAAGACTGGAAGTGTGCAGTGTTTTGCGTGTCCTTATTCTTTTTGCTGAAATCGGCCTTTTAATTCCTAAATGCTTTTGGATCTCTGTGTTTCCTTGGTAGAAGCAATTGTAAAGTGATGATGTGGTCTTGAACAGATTGTATTTCCTGACTAAATCTAACCTGGACGGGCGGGGAGTTGAAGCTTCTTTGCCTTCCCTGGGATCTCGCCATTCTTTGCTGTCACGTTACAGCTGCTGAAGGTGCAGCGCTGGCCCTGCTGCTGCTCTTGGAGCTTTGCTCTTGAGCTGTTTGTGTTGTAGCGGCTACAGAGATGCCGAGGGGAGATGTCTTAATGCCGTCGGTGGTAGGGTAACGTTGGCTTGAAACTGGAGCAATTCTAGTGAATCCTCATCCCGCAGGTGTTAAGTAAATTTTAGTAGAGACTTGGTGTTTCCTTTTGCTTACAATCATTGAGAATTGAGTGGGCCTCTCATTAAAAATATAACTGTTTCTTTAAGTTCACCAAATATTATTTGCCTCCCAGATTCTTACCTTTTCTGTAACTCTCTAGTATTTCTCAAACTGAATGACAAAACTTTTCTTCCCGGGTCTCCAAACCTGCCAGGCTGAGCACGCGCTCTCGGGCTGTAATTAGACATCCCCAGTCATCAGGGAAAAGTGGAGCCCTGTTGTTTTCGTCAAACCAGGAGCTGTGAGGAACCTCTTTGGCCCAAGGGTCCGCTTTGGTCTGTTTACAAACATCTGCCTGTTTCTCTCTGAATTCAGAGCTGCGGTTGAAATGACCAACTTAACAAACGCTCGGATTCGTGAATCAAAACAGGGCAGAAGAATTTCTTTTTTGGCAACTGTTCATTTTCATAAGCTGCTCTTCACATCTACTTTCACCAGAGCTGAGCACACGGATGTGGTTCTGGGGTATCCAATCTCAACAAATTAAAACTCTTCGTCCTCAATTCCAAGAAAACACTTCAATTCTGGAGATCTGTACTTGAAAAGCTCATGAGCAGCGACTTTGCAGGGGGTCACCATCCATTAATATCCCAAATCTTCTGCTTTTCCACTCATTTAGGAGGCTAAATAAAGGTTGCTAAGGTTACGTTGGTGGGGTTTTTTTTCTGTCCTCCATTCTTTTCAGCACAGGGACAGAGGATTCCTGTGCGTTTCAATTGTCCTTCGTTGGGTAAAAGCAAAACTCGTACGCACACAGTGTCTTGTTGTGCGAGGAGGCTTTTGGAGCCCAATCTCACCTTACAGGGCTCCTTTGCGGAGGAATTCCAAAAATGTTGGAATGTCTCGGGAGTGGAGACGTGGACAGGACACGGGGGAGAAGCCGAGAAGCGGGGTGTGTTTGTTGGGGGTTTTGTTCTAATGAGCCATTGGAGTGAATTGGGAGTTCTTCCTTAACCTGTTTTGACTTTTCTCTGAAGGGAGAGGGGGGAGGAAGCGACACATTTTTGGTGAGATTCCAGTTGGCGCGTTTTCCCTAGGGAGCAGAGAGTGGCTGGTGGAGGAGTGCCCTGGTGAGTGTTCTGGTACTCCCTGACTTGTGTCCGTACTCTGAAGTGCAGCAACACGGTTAGAAAATTGCAACGGACTAAATGTCAAGTACTTTGAATTTTCGGTTCGCTTGTATTCTGCGAGTGCAAAAAAGAAACAAACAACAAACCCCTCCAACAACAACCCCTCCTGAGCCCCTTTAGGCTTTTTTTTTTAACCCTGTTTCCCTTCTGTTTGAAGGGAGTTTATTTTCGACTGCAGTATTTCCCAGGGGACTGGACTGGAGAGGCTTTCATGTGCGTACTCCCATTTCTTGTCTGTGGAAGTTCAAGTAATTCACTGAATTTTAGACGGAACAGATTTGTACCCTTTAATTTTCCTGTTGTTAAGGGTTTGGTCAGGAGGCTCATTCTGGGTCCGACGGTGAGAGGTTGGCTCTGTAAGGGTTACTGGTTACTCCTTCTTTCCGACAGTAGGAGAAGAGTGTGTTTATTTAGACACTTGTTATGTCATCAGGCGATATTTTCACGTTCAAATAACTGATAGCGTAAAGTAAACAGTTCATAGACGCTCTGTTTGTAGAAGTAGGTTCATTCTAGGTTAAAGATTATATACATTATTAATGCTTATTTTAAGAGCAGGTTTTTGACAACGTGAAAAGCGAAAAGGCTGCCCGGTATCTTGACAGGCGTTTGCGTGAAAGCGACCATTACCCTTTAGGCTGGTTTGTTCTTTCGGCCGTTACGTGCAAGTGTTGTTCGTTTAGGGACAATTTTTTCTGTTTCGTGATCTTTGGAAAAGTAATAGCCTTGAATTACTGCACCATCTACAAATTGACTTACGAAGAAAGGCTGATCTGCTACAATTTATTTTGTGGAAAATCTACAGATGAGTTTTCATGGTTCATTGGCTTGTTGGAAAGCTGCGTTGTGGCCATGCGCTGTCATTGCAGGCCCAGGATTTTAGTAGGTGCTCAACTTCCAAATCCTTCGGTGTGCTGAAAAGACCTGAGATAAAACGAAAAAACACATCATTGATCTTCAAGGTCCGTTTCTAAACAATCACCGTAGTTTATTCTGTCTTTACCGTGCTTCCACCAGAAGTTTGTAGGGTTCTGAAAAAATCTTTCTACGACATCTTTTAAGCGGAGATAAACATCGTCACCAGGAAAAGGGGGGAAAAAAACCCCAACGCCAACAGCAAGCCACAAAACAGCATGTAAAATTGGAACACGGGAGCGCAGGGTTTTGAAGCTTCCTGAATTTTTAACTACTAGCAAATTGCCTTAAATTTAACTTGGATTAATTCCCCGGTGATCCTTGACATTAAACGGATGTTCTGGTTTGACATGGGTAGACGGGAAAACTAATTAATTCCTCTGAATTTGAGGCATATTTAATTTTCTCCCCCAAAGACCTCTCGTTTAAAAGGTACAACGCGGTGACAAATGTTGGCTGTGGAACGGTGGGTGCGAAGCAGCAGAACCTTTAGACAGAGGGAGATCAAGACATCTAAAATAATAATTGCTGCTTTGGAAGCTGTTAGGGTTTATTGATTAGAAGGAGCACGGGAGTACCCACGTGGCTGCTTGAACACTGGGAAGCGCTGCCGTGTGCCCCCCGTCTGCGGAAAAGATGCTGCTCTTTCATGAGCCTCCTCCCCATTCGTCTCTCCATCTCCTTACGCTTTGGAGCGAGGACGAGTTGTCTTCCCTTTGCACAGAGGAATGTATATCATTATTTGCACTTGTTTTCTTCATCATATTTTAGAACGTCGGGTGTTTTTGCTTTCTTGTCCCAAGGGTCCCTGCCACCCTCTGCTCTCGTCCCCCCAGTGTCCTTGGAAACGCGGACAAGCAAGATGCGAGGGCTGTCCGATGTCGCTGCGCCGACACGCTTCGTTCAGCCACGGCTTGCCTGGAGGGTAGCTTCTGTCAAGAGCTTGCTGGGTGGGAGGGAAGAAGGGAGGGAGAGAGGCCACTGAGGAATCTCGTATAGATTTGATTTGATTTTACTTTTGATTCGTGTGTGTTTAGTAAAAATCCCTTGATAGGAAATGAAGTCAGTAAAAAGCTGTTTCCTAAAGAGGCTGTCAAGAGCTTCATCCATGCGCTAAATGAGTCAATTCCTGAACCTCAGAGTGGTCTGGTCTAAACCAAAGGTAGCAAAAGACAAAGATTTTAATCTGGATTTCTGCCCAGATTAAATGAAGGACAAGGGGTGTCTAAGATAGCCAACAGTGAGGGGAACCCAACCCACATAGCTCAGCTGGATAAATACACAGAATAGTGAAGAAATCCAATCCCGCTGTAATTTCTGCATGAAAAACACGGAAGAAGAAAACCTGGTGTTGGAGAAATTCACAAATCCAGATGAAGACATCGAGCAGTGCTCCTGGTGCTCGTCCCTGTGAGATTGAGGAAGAGACAGTCAGCCTTGCAGGAGATTTCCCACCCCCCCAACCCATTCCTTGGAGTTAATATCTTGGAATATGGATTTTGATACCTGTGAAGGAGCAGCCAAAAGGAAATGCCGTATCTGAAACCTTCTGATAGCTTCGTAGTTGTGCGCTGCGAGGTTCCCCTGCGTCAGCCCCTGGTTGGTGTGGGTATGGCAGCTGTTGAAGACGGGATTGGTGATGGACGACTCGCTTGATCCTATGTGGCAATTCCTATTTCCTGAGGGGACTCAGATGACTCTTCAACTCCTAAAAGTAGATGCTGTCGTGGTTTCTGGAATAAAGACAAAACTGAGCTGTCATTCTGCCTTAAGAGGCGGTTCTCTCAAACACGAAGACGTAGGGAAACGGTGGCAGCCACCTTCAGAGCTGCTGTGCTGGCTGCTTCCACCACAACCTTTTTCAGGCCAAACACCTGAAGAAAAAGAGGATTTAAATTTTTTTTTTTACCTTATTCCCCGACTCTGATTCTTAACTTCTCTGTATTTCATTTATTTGAGATGGAGATGGCTCTTCTGTGGGAATTTGATCGGAGGTCTCTGGGCAGATTTCAGTGGTAACTAGGCAGCGTTGCTCAGAGCTGCGCTGTTAGTGACCTCTTCCAGTTCAAATACAAAAAAAGATTAGCTCGTTTGTGCATTCTGTGTTTAATTCTGTAGAAGAGCTGCACGGATATGAAGCCGGTGAACCCCAGGTCAGCCTGTTTGTGTTGCAGGAAGATGGTCCATCCCCTCTCGAGGGCAGCAAATGCTTTGCAGTGACCAGGGCCCAGCTGCTCTTGCAGATTAGTATTTCTGACCCTGCAGACGAGACAGCCCCGCTCTCGCGGAGCTGGAGGAGCTCGCGGAGGCAATCTTGCTTAGCTTGAACTTCTGAATCCTCAGATGGCTCTGGGGAAGGAAGGGACCGTGTCACACGTGTGCTGTGAGCTGAGAGGTGTTTTTCTAGCCATCGGTGCTGGCTGAACCTTAGCTGGTTTGCTCCTGTAGGTGATGGTAATCGCACAGACGAGGGGAAGGGGCAGAGGTCTTACGGATCTGGGTTCCACTGTGCAGGGAACCCACCTGCGTATGTCAGCTCTACTCATGGCTCTCCGGAACAGATGGGACTGCGTTTGTGTTTGAACTCAGTGTGTGTTAGGAAACTGCTGCAAGCTCCCATCAGCCTCCTTCTGTTTAACGGTGTACGCTTCAAGACCGCAGGACCTCAGAAGCAGAGTGATTTTGGTTTTATCAGCAACCACTGGGAGCCTAAAATCCAGGCTTCTGCTGTGTGCTTCACCAGGCCGCCCTGGTGCTGCCAGTGTCCGTCCCCGACACCTCGAGTGTGGTGAACTTGAAGTCCTGTCACTTGGGAGGCAGAACGTGTTGATAAGCGCGATACCAGGGAGGTGTTACCTTGGGAGCTGAAGGGCGGGGGGGTTCTGGTGATGCTGAGAGGACGACAGATAAAGCTCCGTGTTGAGGCGACGGACAGAACGCTGCAAGGAATACACGTATATTCTTGTCTGTGTTGATCTGCTACTTCTCCCGTGTTCGTCCTTTGCAAGTGGGATGAAATGCAATCTGAAAATATTAGCGCCGCTCATTATTGTCAATATCTCCACATTTAAGACCTCTTCTTTTTTACACACCAAGACAGGAAAAAAANCCTCTTCTTTTTTTTTTTTTTTCCTGCCTTGGTGTGTAAAAGGAGGATAATTTGTAGCGTGACTTAGAAGCGACGTGTCTGTGCCTGCTGCTGGCAGTAGCTAGCCTTTTTTTGGATAATACTGTTGAATTTAGTGAGAGGTGATCAGAAACGCTGGGAGTTCTCAACTCGATAGATGCTCTGTTGTTTTAGTCATAAGGATCCTTTCTAAACGTGAAAGGTGATTTGGTTTTGGATTTAGGTGATGAGAATTTCTCTACCCAATATCAAGGTGGTTGTGGGGTAAACTTGGAGATGTAAAACCAAGGAAATAACACGCTCTATTGCAGAGTGAAAAATCCTGTGCTTATAAGCAGTTAGGCTTCAAATAACATGAATTTCATAGTTCTGATCTGTTGCCAGTTCAGCTGGGTGGGGACTTAAAATTTTGTGATCTGCGGTCTTGGATTCGCCTGTTGCTCTTCTGACTTGCAAACAGTATTTATAGCCCCTCAACAGCCAGAGGGCCGGAGAAATCGCTGGTTTCCGTTGCCTTTTGCCATGTGAGGATTTCACTTTTCGGGTCTGCTCCGCATGGTGCTTGTTCCCGTGAGGAGATTGTGTTACTGAGTGCTCCTCAACAGCAGGTCTCCGTCAGCGTGGCTTCGCCTGTAGTACTGCTTTCAAAACCAAACTGTGCTGAGCCCGAGCAGCACAAACTGACAGCTGGCTTACCTGAGGAGCCTCAGACGGGTTTTCTTACAAGTCTGCAGTAATTTCAAGAACTGTCTCTTGGATGTTCCGAGCCGCTGGGGGATTGAGCTTCAAATCTAGCCCCTTTTAGCGTAAATTATTTGAAACCTGGCAGAAATCAGCTGCGTTGCGTAACGGCCGTCGTGTTTTGGGGCGTTCTTTCAAGCTGGACCTGTTACTTCATTTGGGAACAACTCGGGGTTCGTCTCAGCCTTCGCAAAACGCGCCCGTAAGCTCGTGCCGGGTTTTGTAACGCTGTCGTTTCCTTCCCCATGCAGGACTTGTGGAAGAGGAAACACAAAGACTTCCAAATGAATAACCGAAAGGAAGATATGGAGATTGCTTCCCACTACCGTCACCTGCTGCGCGAGCTCAACGAGCAGCGGCAGCACGGCATCCTCTGTGACGTCTGCATCATAGTGGAGGGGAAGATATTTAAGGCTCACAAAAACGTTCTGCTCGGGAGTAGCCGCTACTTCAAAACGCTCTACTGCCAGGTCCAGAAAACCTCCGACCAGGCCACCGTCACCCATCTAGACATCGTCACCGCCCAGGGCTTTAAAGCAATCATTGACTTCATGTACTCGGCGCACCTGGCGCTGACCAGCAGGAACGTCATCGAGGTGATGTCGGCTGCCAGCTACCTGCAGATGACGGACATCGTACAAGCCTGTCACAATTTCATTAAAGCAGCTCTCGACATCAGCATCAAGTCCGATGCCTCGGACGACCTCGTTGACTATGAACTCGGAGCCCCTTCCAGCAGCAGCACGGATGCTTTGATTTCGGCGGTGGTGGCCGGCAGGAGTATATCTCCCTGGTTAGCTCGGCGGACGAGTCCGGCAAACTCCTCGGGAGACTCGGCCATCGCCAGCTGCCACGAAGGAGGGAGCAGTTACGGAAAAGAGGATCAAGAACCGAAAGCAGACAGCCACGAAGACATTTCCTCCCAGTCTCTCTGGGCTAGTGACATGGGCTATGGGTCTTTACGGATCAAAGAGGAGCAGGTTTCACCGTCGCATTACGGCGGGAGCGAACTGCATTCTGCCAAGGATAGTGCAATACAGACGGCGTTCTCGGAGCAAGGCGTTGGGGATGGCTGGCAACCCACTGGCCGCAGGAAGAACAGGAAAAACAAAGAAACCGTGCGGCATATTACGCAGCAAGTGGAGGACGACAGCAGGGCCAGTTCTCCGATGCCGTCTTTTTTACCTGCCTCAGGATGGCCGTACAGCAGTCGAGACCCAAGTAAGTCATTCTTCCGACCTTCGTGGCTGAAATTAAAAGCGGTGAGTTAATTAGATCTGTTTACAGTGTGATCGTGTCAGTCTCTGAAATACCTGAGCTTGCCAGAGGCCGAAGAATGTAGAAGCTGGTGTTGCCAACAGCTCGAAGAACTGAGCGCTGTGCGGTTCTGTTGGGAGCCTCGGTGTCACAGCACCGCAGGCTGGTTCTCCTGCAAAAGAAAGTGGTAGTTTTGTTTTGGCGTTGAACATAGAACGACCGAAATCACCCCCAACCACCGTTATAATCATGGGAATTAATGGGAGAAAAGGTTGGAATTTCTTTCAGCAGGTGTGCAAACTGTTGTCAAGGTTGAAGAATTTTCCTTGCCTGGTAGATTGATGATGTAATTACACCACACACAGATGTAATTTAATCTTAACGATACCATCTCCAGTACTTCCTGATATTCAGGTGTCGCTTTCTCACGTGGAAGAAAACCACCATAGCTTGCTGCTGGTAATGGCACGAGAAGTGTTTGGTAACTCGTAAGAATAGTGTGAGGTTTCGAGGTGCTCTTAAGGCTTAAAATGTGTTTTGATGTGTGACTATTTGTAGTCTGAGCTGAGCAGCTGCTTCTAGCCAGGAAAAAAAAGGTTTTCTTGACTTCTTTTGACTTCAAAATAAGTCCTATTTGATTCATTAATCACTAGCAATTAATAGATCCCGCAGTCCTACTGATACAGGAGTTTGGGTGGTTTTTTCCCTCAGGGCTTGAAGGTAACGTGATATTAAACTCCCTGAAGCTGACTGCAAGAGCTTGGTCTATGCTGTGAGTTCGTCTGTGTTCCATCGTGAGCCAGAATCCAAGGCAGCCCTGGGAAGGGTGTGTGAGATTATAGATCCTTGTGTTGCCAAATGCGGATGAAAAAAGCGATATAAATGGTACTGAAAGTCTGAAGAGTCTTTATGGGCTGAAAAAGGATGTTGAAGTTGCTTACACACTGGAGTTTAAATGTGGGTTTCGTTGAACGGGTGACTCTCTACAACTGTCGTTAGATTTATTATGTTCCGCAGCTATCTGCTGCAGCAGGCTTGCATGTAATTATTCTAATTGGCTGGTGATAAAATCTAAACAACGTCAGTTAGAAGAAAAATGTGAGATAACCGAAGATAACGGTGATTTATGAGGAATCCTGGTGTTACAGCGGATGGATTTGGGGACTGTTTTGAGCAGAGATTCAGCGGGGATTGCCTGCGATGCTATTCACACGTGGGTATTGTTCGCTTCTGTGGCATCCCATAGGAGCAGCTCAGTCCCTTGTGGTGTCCGGGGGTGTGCGAGGTTTGGACACGTGGGGGATGTGAAACACACGTGGGGGAGTGGCTGCAGATACCGAACTGCAGCTCTCATCCTTTAGCAAACTGGTTCTGGATCGATTGGCTCTACTGAAAACAGTGCCGAGTATAAGCGATGCTACTGCTGGAAGCAGAATGGAGTTTAGATTATTAGATTCCTTAACAATTAGGAATTAAATAGTAAGTGACCTTTTTCTTTACAGCTGTTTGCAGATGGGAGGGAGGTGGCCCCGGGTGTTGTCTCGGCGCGATGCTGAGGCAGCACATCAGCAGGCACCGACAAATTACTAATTCCAGATTCCGTCTTCAGTGCGGCTTCCAATAAAAGAGGTGTTTCTGATGATGGGAAGGGGAAGCTGGATGGTGGTGGTGCAGGGAGTAGCTTCAATATTCCACTAGAGCTGGAAAAACTGAATAGCAGCATGTCTCAGCGTCCAAAACGAGAGGGATGCCAGCACCCAGGCACAGGGGCTGCGTGGGTTGGCAGTGACCAGCCTGTCTGGCTGCTGCTCCGAGAGCAATGTGTGCAAGTAAAAGCATCCATGCTGGGCGCAAGGGATGTTTGGAGATGGAGCTGCTCATGGTTTCCCCGTGCTGGCCATCTGGAGGGGCAGCAGAGATTAAATTCTCCTTTCTGCTCAGCTGAAAAGGGACATTTCTCTGCGCTGGGGCCTGAGCTTGAGGGATGGGTTTGTACAGAGCTAACAGCAGGGAGCATCTCTCTGCCTGCTTCCCCCGAGCCGGAGGAGCCCTGCGTGTGTCTTAAGTAAAATTTTTTTGTCATTTGGATTATTTTTTTATGGTAGGCTTTGAGATCTGTGCGTGGACGTTCGGTTTCAGTTTACATTTGGGCATCTCGCCAGCCACAAGCCTCTTGGGTGCTCGTGTGGTTTGGGTGAAAGCAGAGTTGGTCTCTCAGGTGAGGTTGCTTCTCCTTCAGCGTGAAGTAAAAGCATCCCTGCTCTGCCAAGCCCTCGCTCTCCTGCTCTCGCATTGATATTTCCCATCTCCAGCAGGTGGAAGCAACCCTTTTGAGAGCTGCTCCGTCGCCGGGTTGCTGGGCTCAGGGCTTTGCTTAGGTTCCTTATCCGTACCCCAGGTTCTTCACTTTCCTGCTAGAATCCAGTAATAGCTGAGGAATGTTGCAAACTCGGGTCCTACACACAAAGAAAAACAATTCTCTTGTGTGAGAACAGATAATGGCAAATGTCTGTGCTGCGTGATGAGTGTTTAGGAGGTATTTAAATTGAAAATTGAGATTGTCTTTGATTTAGTAGTGCCACGCTTCCTTCTTTTACACAGACCTCATAGTCTAGGGCTCTTTTTTAAAAAAACTTCATTTATTTAGGAGTGTCCCTACCCGTATTGTTCATGGCTAAGATGACAAGGTGCTCATTTGCTGAGGAAATGGCTTTGGATGTTCTTTCCTTAAGTAGCTAAAAAGTTCCCTGAGCTCTTTGCTCTTTGAGGTTCGTTCGCTTTCCTGATCTATTCAGTTATTTTAAGATGCTGCTTGTTCAGTCTGAGGATGATTTGGGGACCGTTTGCAACGTCAAAGCTGAGTGAAAACAGAGGGTCCTTCTTCAAAGCTCAGCGTTAGCATCTTCCTCCTGAAGTTGTTCGTTGCATTGCAGCAAGGTGCAAGTTTGGGAAGGTGGATCTTCCAAATAGCTGTTGCCTGACCCATTTAATTCCATGGCTATTTGGGGCCTTATGCTCCACAGATTAAAAATACGCTGTATAATAAACTCCGGCACTATACAGGGTGACTGGATTTATGTTGTGTTGCAAAGAAACTTACTGTTGTCACTGAAACTTTGCTTTCGAAACACCCAACAGCTTGTTTACGCTTTGTGGTGGCGCTTCTTTCCGTGGGAAACAGATGTTCTGATCAATGCAGACAGGCTGCGTGAAAGTGTGCCAAAATAAGTAGACTGTGCTTAAATGTGATGAAGTGGGGTCTGTAAAAGACAGATTTTATTTATTTATTTTTTAATTGAAAGGATAAGAAAATCCTTTCTGAATCAGTTGATTCATTTCCAGATGTTGGGTGAGGGAGGGGTTGCTGCTGAGAGGCTTTGAGTTTGATCGCACACTACGGATTAAAATAAAAAGGAGTGTCTGGAGTAATCTCATTAAGGGTAATCTAACATCCTGGAAAGAGCCACTGAAGCGAGAGATTCTGGATGTCTGCCGTGAGGAGAATATCTTCTTCCTCCGAGAAACGCTGATCAAATAGGATTTGCAAAAGAATCCAAACTTAAGTCGAGATGCTAGATGGAGAATGTGATTAAGCTCTCGGTTTCTGCAGGGCGGTGTCAGTCAAGCACGGAGCTTGATGAGGACCATCTTTCCAGGCTGGTTTCGATGTATTAATTTGGAGTCTGTGCTTAGCATAAAACACGTTGGGTTTTTCCTTTCTCATCCTGTTTGGGTTGTTCAGGATGTCAGTCTGTCAGGCCGTGTATGAAACATTCATATAGATGTTTTCCTCACCGAGCCGCATTAACTTGGAACAGCAATTCTCCAAAGTAAACTGAAGGATGGGGCTTTTATAAATAATAACTCTCTTCATAACCGAGCCAAGGAGAGTTTCCTCCACGGACTTGCCAAAATAACAGGTCTGCCTTATATTTTAACCTTTTTTTTTTTCTTTAATTTTGTAGGTTTTGTAAAGAAACATCTTGCTAGTCGTTGGTCTCAAACCCAAGATGCTTATGAAATTCAGAAGTAGTCTCGTGCCTTGAGCTTCTTCATTTTCCTGAGGTTGCTATTGCTTTAACGTTGCTGGATAAAGTTCTTACAGGATTACAGGGACTGCAAGGATCGGGGGGCGGTGGTTAAAAGGCTCTGGCCAGAGAGGGCGGTTATCTTCACTGGAAGAGCTGCTGAATGTTGTTGGCTTTGCCTCTTCGTGCTATGGAAAACTCTTGTCGCTCGGAGGACGTCTTTTGAAGCATTTATTGATGGTTTTATTAATGTGTTAGTTCAAGCATAGTAGTTACGATTCAGGAATTTATTTCTAAGGAAATACTCCCACGCATCTCCTGAGTGTTGGCACCCTAAAGCTGCAAGGGATTTTTTTGTGTGCCGATTGACTGTGAAATGAAGCTAATTATTTTCAAAACAGAACAGTCAATTTTAAAGACGCCACAGTGGGGGGAGTTTTTGCTTTACTTTGGTTACATCTAGTGAAAATCTTTTATTCCGTAAGAAGAGCTTCAGGGCTTAAGTAAACCCAGAGCAGTGACCTTCATGGGAAGGATGGACAGGACTTCACTACATCCTTCTGACTTTGCAGCGGTCCAAGTTCCTTTGACAGGACGAGAGGGCACAGCCTGAAGCTGCTCCGGGGGAGGTTCAGGTTGGATGTTCGGAAGCTCTTCCTGACAGAAATGGGGATAAAACCCTGGGCTGGGCTGCCCAGGGAGGTGGTGGAGTCACCGTCCCTGGAGGGGTTTAAGGCCAGACTGGATGCCACACTTAGTGGCAGGGTTTAGCTGAGTGGTGGTGGTAGGTCCTAGGCTGGACTGGATGATCTAAAAGGTCTTTTCCAGCCTTAATTATTCTGTGATTCTATGATATTTTTCCATCCAAATCTTTAACCATGCACGACTTCCATCCCTCCTGGAGAGGAGGTGTTCAAGTTCATCGTTCTCCAGTGCCACAAGCTGATTCCCGTGCCTGCTGCAGGGAGTCGTGCTGCGTAGTACCGCAGCCAGAAAAATCCTTGGCACACCACACAGACATTTACTCTTCCTTCAGCTGGATTTTGCTTTGAAGAGATGGAATCTCCAACCCACCTGCCCTGCTCTGAGATCTGGTTGCGACGTCAATGCTCAAGGCAGGTGTTTAAGGATTGTTACAGCCAGGACTGAGCACAAGGCTGGTTAAAACGTCAGTTGTAGAGTTAATATCCACTGTCCTAGAACAACATGGGCTCAAATTTTAGGAGTTTCCTACTGTTAGTTCATGCTTTAGAGCATTCTTCCATGCTCAGGGTTGGAAGGAGCACTTTTAAGGGAGGATGGATGTTTTGGATCAAAACATTCAGCTTATTTGGAAGAGTATTGGAGTATTTGAGGGGCAAATTACAAATTGCCTGCCGCTTGGAAAATTCAGTTAATTACTGCATTTTTCCACCTGTTTTTCATGATGTTGTAGTTGGGGTACAAAGTATTAAAATTTTCTTTGCTGTGATGGTGGGGGTTTTAATGATGGTTTTACTAGGGAGCTATTTCGAGGCCTTAAGCCGTGGTAGCTGGCGATGCCAGGCCGCCTTCCGCAGCCAGGCCTGGAGGGGTTACAGATTTATGCTCTAATGCCACCCCCAGAATTCTTTCTTAGCTCCGAAATCAGCTTAGCCCGAGTTCTGCATTCCTCTGGCTTACAGAGCTGCCCAGCTTCCTAGACCCTCTCTGGGGCTCTCCTCGTATGCCTGAAGTGTCTGGATCACTGTGTGGGGCTGGCTGCGGCAAAACCCGACGAAACCAACCCCAGACCCCTCTGACCTCTGCGTCCACGGGCTGAAATTTGCCGAAACATTGCAGAGAGTGTTCCGTGAATAATTCAGGCTCTTTGTATCACCGCAGGCTAGTGAAATTATGAGGGTGCCATTTTTGCAGGAGTAACTGACTCTGTGGAATTTCTGTTCTGAAGGGTTAGGTCAGGTTATTTTCAAGTTTGGAAGCTGAAATCGTTGCTTTAAACTCAGACGCTTATTCCCTGGCTACACCCTGGCTTTCAGATGGTTCCACCCTAGCCCAGCTTTAGCTCAAAGCTCAGTGTCTGTTTCCTTTCCCCACCCTACATTCCATTTTCCCCAGGCTCCTGAGCCCTCCTTCTCTTCCTCCTCCCTGTGGTAACAGCCCTGATTCTGTTGATCTGCTTTCACTGGAGATCTGAGGCACGTCTCCTCTCCCGAGTGCCCTTCTCCTTGTGCCAAGGTTGCGCTAAGCTCATCTTTGCAGGCGTCTCAACCTTTCCAGTAAAGAAATTTACCCTTCCTGAAATTACAAGTGAGAAATCAAGAAGGTTTCAGAATTTTAACGTCAGAAAAATTCTAATCCTCCTTTGCCATCGTCACTGTTCAGGACTTTGGCTCTCCCACCCGAAGTGCAGTGTTTGCCTTGAAACACACCAGGAATTCATTCCTTGGGTGCAGTGTCGAGGAATCAAAACCCAAAAGCTGGCTTTGTATTGGCCTCACATTATTTTAGTAATTTTTTTTATCTGACAGCCTTTCAAAAGGTGACCATTCATTGTGAGGATTTTCAAAGGCTGTAACTCAGCACCCTGTCACATCATGAGTTCTGGTGGGCATATTTAATGTCATCCTCCAGCCTTGGATTTCTGTCCCTCCCTGTTTGTGTCTGCTCGGGTACAGATGTGCAGCAAGAGGCTGTCTCTGTGCTGAGGAACAGCAGAGGAAAGTACCTGTCCTTTTGAGACTCAGAAAAAGAGGCTAAGCTTATATCAACCTTAATGTTTTAAAAGCGATGGTCTATTTGAAGTTACCGGACAATTCTCGGCGTATTTTGGGGAAACGAGAGTGTGGCTGAAGGTGTTTCTCCACTGCTCCGTCATTCCTGCCCCTGCAAGAACCACTTTAGTGTTCCCTTTTAGAATAGTTTCAAAAACAGTTAACCCGTCCAATGTAACTAGTTCTGTTTTCTTTGGATTTAGGTGTTTTCCTTGTCTCTTGTTTTGGAGGAGATCGGTTTGTTGACCCGATTTTTACTCTGTAGCCCTGCAAGCGGTTGAGTTGAGGTCACTGGCAGGCAGTGGGGGAGCAGCAACAAGCAGCTGAGTTTGGGGCTGGGAGCTCCTTTTGCTGACACAGACCTTGGAAAAACAGCTGCAGAATTCAACATTAGAAGAATAAATGTTACAGAAAAAGGATTAAAATCAATTAATTTAATTTTTTTTCACATACCTGGAGGAGTGGAGGGGATTTTCCAGTTGATCTGTGCACCCTGATTACTATTAGGACGAAAATGGGTGGAGATTTACTTGTGTTTTTAGAGTAGCGCTGCGGGAATAGCAATATAAACCCAGGTTGTATTGGTGTAGGACAAGCCTGGTTTATTTTAGAAGTGTTATTTCAGAGGTATTGAGGAGAATGTTCCTGTTGGTAAAACATATATTGGGGAACATCCTATGAAAATTAAGCCTATACGATGAATGCTGCCTTTCAGTTGGCACAGCCTCCCCCTGAGCCCTCCAGAAACAGCAGCAGCTCTGCAAAGCTGCAGTTTGATGCAGGATATTTCTTAGCAGCACAAATCCTGACGGCTCAGGACAGTCCCAGGTCACCCTGCTTTGCACCAGGGTGGAGAAGCTGTAGCAGGACTCAAATCTGGAAGGAGGAGGGTGGGAAAGCACAGCCTGCAGGAGACCACAGGTTTGGTTCCATAAGGATTCTCTTAAGAGATCTGACAGCCTTTACCATGCAGGCAGGTTTTTAATGAGCCTAGATGTTGTGGTTAAATATCTACGTTTGCCTGATCGTTTCCGGAGTTATGAAACCGGAGCTTGGTTCGAATGCTGCGCGCATTTATTGCAGCCACATGTGCACTATTATGTTTGTAAACCAGCGCTAATCCAAACCAGCACCGCTCGTGGCTGCGCTTCGCTGCGTGGCGGTTCCAGCGTGTGCGAGTGCTGGGCTTTGCTTGGCAAATAGCGCCTGCTCAAGAGCTATTGAATGATTTCTCTTAGAAAGGAGGAGGCATCTGAAATACAAGGATATTTTTAGCAGCTAGTAAAAAATCGTCATTTTCCTAACAGCCTGGGAGCTCCTCTTTTTTATGACTATTCCCAAGAAAACCACGAGAAATTGAAAGGTTTTGTTTGGTTTGGTTTTTTCTTTTCCCTGTGAGTTTAAAAATTATGTCTTTTGCGCAGGAGTAGATCAAGCCACATCTTCCTAAACTTACGCAAGATACATCAGCCTTGAACTTTCAGATGAAATCTACGGTGAGGCAGCTCTGGGTAGATACTCGACACAAATAGGTAGAAGAACCAGACAATGAAGTCTTTGGTTTCACCAAAGTCTCTTCCAGAAGAGTTCGGCTCAGGTCATCGTTCAGCAGCATCCTTGAAAGAAAAGCTGAGTTGAAGTGGCTCCTGCTTTCCCTTGGTGCTTAATCGCACCCCCCACGCTCTCCCGCAGTTGTTCCGGTGCAAGTATCTGTGCAACCGTGTTGTGAACCGGACTGGGGAACTGAGCTGGGCTTAAAAATAACTTTTTTTTTTTTTTTTAATAAACCAGTTTATTTTTATCGTATTAGTTCCTGTCTCAAGTTCACCTCACAACTATGCGTGTGGTCTTGGTGCAACTGCGGGAGCAGCAGGGGAGGATGTAGGAATGAGTGCTTGGGATGGGAGAAGTTGCCGATGCTGGGGCTTCTTCCCTCAGCCTCCCTCTGCCCTTTCTGCTGGTTGTGTTGTAAGCACAAATAAAATCCCATTTAACAGCACGGTTGAAGTGCCCCAGCTGCGTGCAGGACATCCCAGTGCCTGCATCCATCACAGGTACCTCCCGCGGCTGCTTCATCTGTTCATTAACCACTTGGGTGGTGGGATGGAGTTGAACCCTCAGCAAGTTGTCGGGTGACCCCAGACTGGGAGGGATGATTTGCTGGAGGGCAGCGCTGCCAGACACCGTGTGAGTTCTCCAGAGACAAACGGGCAGATCTGGGTGTGGGGCAGAAGGACCCCGAGCACCAGACGGGGATTGGCAGCCGAGGAGCAGGAAAACAGCGTCACAGAAAATGTGTTCTGGCAAGCAGTGAGCTGAAGAGGGGTCTGTGTCCTCGAAGGACCAAAGGCCAGCTGCCTGCACGCTTGCCTTGTGAAGAGCGTTCCTGCCAAGGTCAAGGGAAGTGAGACCACATCTGGAGTGCAAGATCCCGTCTGGGCACCTCTGGGACATGAAAGGCTTTGACAAATTTGAGCAAGCCCAGCCGAGGCCGTCAAGGTGTTGTGTATGAGGAGAGGCTGAGATGGCTTCATTTAACCTTGGAGAAGAGAAGGGGCCTGGGGGGATCATCCAAAGCCAGACCTTTCTCCAATGTGTGTGGAGAGAGGAGAAGTCATGGACACAAGTGACAGGAAGGGAAATTCTCGTGGGCTCAAAGGAGGAAGTTCTTCACAGAGGGGTTCCCTGCACCTCTCCAGCCTAACGTGTAAGGAGAGAAAATTCTCTCTCGCTATAACCTTTGCTGTGGGTTTTTGTGTTCTTGTGTGTGTGAAGAAGAAAATGAGCAGTGTGACAGGCCAGCCCTGCTTCACCTTTACCTCTGAGAGGGCAGGCGTGTGCTGGGCTTAGCTGGGCGTTCTAGAGAGGGCTTAGAGAAACTGGCCTAAAGCTTTGGTTGGCAGCGATAAGCTCGGTAGCGTTACACTCCTTTCCAGGGCTGCTGGATTTGAGATTTGCTGTTGGGCTTTCCCCCTTGTTGCAAGCAGTTGGATCACTTCGATTAGGTGGGCAGTCGTTTGACGATGTGTGTTGTGCGACCTCATCCTCCTGGGGACTCGGGAGACCAAGGGAGAAGCATTTCTGCTTTGTGCTCCTGCCTCGCAGAAAGGGGCTTTGAAGAGAAGATGAGAGGCTTCTTGGAGCTCTTCTTACCTCGAGACTCTAATGAAAAGAGCAATATTGGCGAACAGCGACCTGACAAAACGTTGTCTTTAGTTCTCGGGGAAGAGTTTGTTCCTGCTTTTGAATTTTCCAGCAGCAGACGTAATCTCCGATGGCTTTTATTCGCACCTTCCTCTCTTCTCATGGGCTTAGTCCTCCAGCTACAGATTTCTAGGAGGTATTAAGCTATGTACATGAGAGAGGGGGGAATGAAAGGTGGAAGAGGGGAAAAATTATTAAAAAAACAAATGATAAAAGAGAACAATAGCGTTGGGAGGCTGGGAAACAACAGAAAACACCTCTGGGGGGTTACTGGGAAGGTAAAAACACGATGCGAACGAAAAATGAGTGGTGTGAGAGAAGCAGACACGGAGGAGGTAGCTTGGTAACGGCTGAGTTTAAATGGTAACGAGGAAAAATGACTGAAGCAGGGAGAAGAAATGCGAGAAGTTTGGTTTGTGTATTAAAGTAATTAGCAAAGGTATTCAAAGGGCTTTGAAACAGAGAAGTTTTTCTTGGTCTTTCAGAGACAGCGTGTTCGGCTCTTCGTTGTTTGCCTGGGTTTAATGCCTGTCGCTGTCAGTTTTCTCCTAGATCTTGGAGAACAATTTATCACGTTGACATTTTGCTCGGATACCTTTAGGAAGTTGCATCCCCTTTCTTCCTGCCGTAGCCCTTCCCAGGGGGGCTGGCACATCCCTCTAGTACTGCGGGTTTTTATTTGACTGCACAACTTGGTTTTCTCCCAGCTGGGTTGTTGACGCCTGCCCGGTCGGGTCGGCGTGGCTGGGAGCGAAGTGCTCAGCTGAGGGGGGTATCTCTGGGAGAAGGTAATCGCGTTTTTGATGTTTCACAGAATCAGAGAATCTTTGAGGTTGGAAAAGACCCTTGGGATCATCGAGTCCAACCGTCAACCCTGCTCTGCGAAGTACATCTTTCTTTTCCATCAGGCTGTCATGTGGA
>WEIS01020309.1:0-15833 GCA_013389965.1 Todus mexicanus | reverse complement strand
TTCTATGATTCTATGATTCCTGATCAATGTTAAACTGGTTTTGACACTGTGCAGCAGAAAGTTCCTGTTGTTTGGACATGGTTAGAGCAGCATACAACAGTATCGAGGTTTCTTTTAACCCACAACTGAAGTCATTCTGTGCCACTCTGCTCCTTCATGATATGTTTGTTGTAAGTTTTTTCCCCCCTTTTTCTGCCGCTGATTTTGGTCTTCTTTCACAGCAAAATCTCAGCCTGGCAGGGATCATCACAGACACCACCTTCCTTAGCTTCTGCATCCTTCACCCTGCTCCTGCATATTCACCAGGCTAAATTTCTCCACTGCTAATTTTCTTCTTCTATTCTTCAGCACTGATGAGTCTTGGTGGCTCAACTGTCTAGTGTCTTGAAACTTACACCTACAGTAGTGATCACAACCGTGTTTTTGTGGCCACAGTCTTTATACATCTCTGTTCTGCTGTCATTTTGATTTTTACTTAGAATCTCACCAACTATAATGGTAATTTTTATCTCATGAGAAAATAATGTTCCCTCTCCCTTTGGCTTGCTTTTATCCTTCCTGTCTCTAGCAGCTTCAACAGTTCTATCTTTCTTCCTTGACAGAAACACTAGAGTTTCTTGTCTGTGCTGCATTTACTCCACTGGTCCCACCTCATCTGCTTTTCTTATTACCTACCTTGCTCATCTCCATAACTTCAAGTTTCCTCTAGTGCTTTCACCTCCTTCTCTGAGGCATCTGAATGTGCTGTCTACATTTGCTTTCACAGGAGTTTTCACTTCAGTTTCACCTTAGGTCTTCATTTCTTTCCACTCTGTTCTGTCCCAGGGTAATTTGAAGGCAGTGCTCCTCAAAGCACTGATGATTTCTTTTTAAACAAATCTGTGAACATTTCTCACAATCCTGATCTGTCAGCCAGTTTCAACACAGGTTACTTATAAATGGGAGAAAACAAGAACAGTTATCTATCTTTAGATGTGTGTCCTAACTGGGTGTGTACTCCATGTCTTGATTTTTATTGGTGTTAGAAGGAGGTTCAGAGGTTGACTGGAGGGGTTGTGGGTTCTCCAGTCTTGGGTAAAGTTCTGAGTAATCCTCCCAGGCCTTATAACCAACCCTGCTGTGAGTGGGAGGTTGGACTAGAGACCTTCCGACATACCTTCGAAGTTGAATTATTCTCTATGCTATGATGCATGTACCAGGTGCCAGAACCCTTATCCTAAGGAGGGAAAAACTGGAATGATAAGATGGAATGTATCACCAGGGAAATCCAGACAGATCTGTAAAGTGTTTTGTTCCTGTTCTTGAAGATTTTGAAGAAGTCCTGCATTGGGTAGTAGGGGGAATTTGGTGATGGTGGTTTGTTTTGGTTTGTGGTTCAAGGTTTTTTTAGCAGTGCAGTCTTCTGCCTGTGTCTCCAGTTTCTTGCAAGGATGCTGTCCTCGGCCTCTGGTTAATACCATGAACCATGCCAGATTCCAGTTATTTTTGGGTAGTGGTAGCTCATCTTCTTGCAATGTTTGACCATTTATTCAAACTCAGCATAGCTATAACTGAACTCCAGGCTTCCTTTTCAAACTTCCCCTCCTTCTTCCTCCATCCTCTTGCTTAACTGTCATTCAAGTCCTTTAGCTAAGCGTTAAATCTGAACTCAATCCTGCTTATACACTTCAGGACCATGATCATTCTTTTCATCACAGTATTTTTTTCTTTTCATCACAGGTTCATATAATGCTACACTTTGTTAAATTAATCTTGTCCACATGTAAAATTGCACTGAAGTCTCAAGTTTATCTACTTTCAAATTAAATTATTGAAATATTATCTTTTTCTGAAGATGTCCTTGCTTCTAGCTGTATGTGACAATTTTCTTAATCTCTGTAAATCTTCTGTGAACCATTAGTTTCCTGATGGCGCTTTCAGTTTCTCTTCAAAGTCACCTTCATCAATGTCCTCCCTTCTGTGTTTTCCTTCTGAATTTCAGTTGCTTAGGACCAAGTCTTTATACTGTGTGATGTATCACATGTTTTTATCCCTGCACCAAAAAAACCCCACAAAACTGCAAACTCTGCAATTTAGGTTGCAGATGATCTTGAAAATTACTGTGAATTAGAGATTTGCTAAACTTGGCTACTGATAAGAGGATTTCTGAAACCAAATCTGAGGTTCTTTGATTGAAATCAGTATCATTGTATATATTCATAAACTAATAGGAAACTAGAAAAAAGCATAGAATTGCTACTTGCGGATTTGACCTATTACCAGAGTTAACTGTTACTTTTATTAAATCTGTTTATCCAGCAAAAAACTGTTTCTGGAAGCTTTCAGAATGCTTGACATGGGACGTTTCTAGATTTTGCTGTTTCTTCTTTGGCTCAGAGATTAAAACCTCCAATTGCTGCACTTCTTGTGTGACAGAGGTGCTGAATAACGTTCTTTAACGCCAGCATTCCAAAGTTAATGGAATAGTTATTTTACTTTTTTATTTATCGTATCACTGATTTATTTCCTGAAGCACTAATGATAAGTCAAAAATCGTCAAATCAGTCACTATGAGAAAAAATGCCCTTTTTGTCCACTTCTCCTGTTTCATGATTCTCTTATCACTTGGTTTATCTGAGCAGACATTTATAGTTCAACACCTTGAACTAGAGATGACAATTTCTTTTGGTTTGCCTTGTCAGATTTTTCTCATTTTTTGAAATACCTCCAGTCATCCGGCAGGAACAAGAGCAAAGCAAAGAATGGTTGAGCAGCCAAAACTGCTCCTTAGACCTCTGCCTCCTACACTGCTGTCTAGACTGTCTACACCAAGGAAGAATGTTGGTAAAGGTTAATTATGCAAAGGCAGTTCCTGGAGAGTATAGTTTCAAATTCCATGTGTTCTCTAAAATTAACATGGAAGAAGATAGATTGGAAGTTAAGCTACTACTGCAAAGCAGTGTGAATAAAATTGCAGTGTGACCCATATGACCTACGGGTCTCTGGGAGGCTCTTCATGTAAATAGTGGAAGAGTCATCGGGGTAGGTCCTGGAACTTGGGTCTCCCACCAAATGAGTCTTGAACACTCCCCACCAGATAATTCCCCCTGGATCATCCAAAAATATGAGAGATAACATGAAAAACTGCTGGCGTCAAGAAAAATTGAATTATATTACATCGAATCAAACTACACGGGAAGTGAGATAACACTTTAATCCAGATAAAATGAAAACACACAAACAAAAATAGCCGTTTGGGGGTATGGTCCTGCTCTTCTCAGAATATATATCTATGTAAAAAAACATACCTTGACTTATTTTAAGTGCATCAAGGATTTATAGTTAAAGCAAAGGACTTGCAGTATGGTTCAGAAGTAACTGGGCATTTTGTGTGCCTGTTTATGTGAATAAAAAGCTCTTTCCAGTTTATATGAAGTAGCTATTGATTAAATATTTAAGGGCTAACCTTTAAATATACAAGTGCAAAACAATAATATGATGTATCACCAGAACTTTTTTAACCTAAGTGATAAAAAAACAAGCTGAAAATTAGGCACCGATCTTGAAAACAGATCTGTAGAGAAGGACCCTGGCATTATGAACAGGTTCACTGACTTCGGTAAAAAATGTCAGGCCCCAGGGTCTGCAGGATAGCAGACGGAAATTTTGCAATGTTTTTTTCACAGATCAGTACAGTAGAGTAAAGTGGTAGCATGAAAAGAATAATGCTTTCCCTACAAACTGGGTTAAAGAGACAAAAGCAAGACTTTTTTTTTTCCATCTAGCTCCTGTAATTCTGTAGGAGTATCTAAATAGCTAGAACTGCTCCATCTTCACATAGACAATAGGGCAGGCAAACAGAAAGAAAACAAATCAAAATAATTTTTATGTTGGTTGAAATAAATGGTGAGTAATTTGACCTTTTGTTTTGCTTTGTTAGAATACTGTCATAGTAATTGTTATTAGCATAACAATTGTCTTATTAATCTAAAAGGAACATCAATAATATATTAAAAGTAAGACTTTTATAACAGTATTAAAAATAGTAAAGAAAATTTGATTAGAGCAGGTCGAAAAGACAGATAATGTAATCATTTGCCCCTTGATATTATTAAACTCTTCCAAATATTATTTTGAAAGGTTGGTAAAAACTATGTTTGTACAACACATTTCCAGTACGGCACTGTCCAAACAGATGTACATATTTCTAGCTCACTACCAGAGCTGTGCTTCGATGATTTAAACCATTTAAAAAGTGATAGCTAAACCCTTTATCCTGAAACAAAGTCCTGTTGTGATGGCTGTCCTTGTAGTACTACATATTAATGATGGATGCTATTTACAGGTTAGGTATTTATATAGTAAACCTGACAAGAATCTAAGAGCTGCTCAGTAAAGTTTGTTCAAGGATCATTTCTCCAATGTAACCATTATACCTGAAAGATATTTATAGATCAGTGTGACCATTGATCAGCAATGAACCCTTCAGCAATGGTAATTCGATCATCTTGGTGGATGGAATTGTTTTGTGCTTCATGAAGTGTGAGACTGAGACTTGGGTGCAGGAGCCCTGGGCTAGGGAAAAAAAGATAATGTGGTGTGGCACAAGTGTCTTCTCTCCTGCAGAGGAGTACAGAGAGTGAGGTATGTAACACAGTGAAGCAGTTGACTGGAAAGGCAGCAGAAATGTCAGGGGGGTGGACTGCGCCCAGTGCTTGACCCAGCTGTCAAGCACTGTGGTGAAGAGCAAGAAAGCCAGGGAGATGAGCCAATGATCCCAGCTTTCTTTGAGAGCTGAGCTGCAGATGAGAGCTATGAAGAGTAACTTCTTCTTCAGCAGGTCTCTGGAAATGCGTCTCCGTGGCAAAGGGAACAGAGCATCAACCTTGTGAAACTACGCAGGGTGAATAAAGGACAATTTACTATGTATTTCTTTGTTAATGAGAACATTCAGGACTAAATGACCAGAAGCTGCAGTACTGTTCAGAATTGGGGACTAGCTAAGGAACCAAGGGACCTCCAGGATGTGGTCTTTGGGAATAGCCCTTTAAGCAAAGTCCAAGTCCGTTTCTAGTGTAAAGTGTGTGAAATGAACCTCTGTCTCAGCAGTGTGGAACACTAGGGCTCCATGCCCCACCCATCCCCGTCATACACTTAGGCATTGAATGGAGATGAACAAAGTAAGTAAATAGAATTTATAAGCCTGTCAATAATTGGGGAAGAGACGTAAGCAATTTCAGGAAGTTCAGCTGGCTGAAGATCTGATTCACTCTCTGAAGAGTCTTTCCTCTCTTCTGAAGAGAGGAATTATATGTGTATATATCCTGTTTTATTATTAGAAGGACCTAGGACATGAGCAGACAGGCATTGGACTCCAGTGGTTCGGCTGAGTGCCTAACAGTAGAAGAATGAATCGGGCCTCATCAGTGCTTTTTCACAGGCATGATAAATTCTGTATAGCTGCCTGTGGCTTGTAGAAGATCCTGCAGTCACTTCTGAGACAATTTCCAGAAGCTGAGTCCCCAGTTCTTTTCACAGTCTGACCATAACTAACCTCACTTGTATCATCATACTTCAAAAAAGTCCACTCTATGGTGCTTTTTTTCATACAGAAGTTACCTTAATGTCTGTCCCTTTCCTGTTCAGTAGAGTTAGCATGAAGTTTAGGTGATATAGGTAACACCATGGACCATACAGAGGAGCACTCACTGAAGGAACCCCCATCTGCTTCTCAGGAGAAAGATGTCATTTCATTGGCATGTGGCACCTTGCAGAAGAATTCAAGATCCCTAATTAGGGACTTGTCAGTGATATAAATGTCCATATTTCACATGCAGTAGAATATTGCTCATTCATTCTTCGTTAAACTTTGTAACTGTATTGGATCTGAGTGAGCTGGAGTTGATTTCCCCATAGCAACCCTCATAGTGCAGTGCTTTGCAGTGAAGCCAGGAAGGTATTAATAACACACCCGTGTTGTGGCTGCTACTGAGCAGGGCTGACACAGCGCCAAGGCTGTTCCTTTTTCAACATTCCCCTCGGTGGGATGGAGTGGACAAGATCTAGGGAGGGGACACAACTGGAACAGCTGACCCAAACTAACCAAAGGGCTATTCCATACCATATGACGTCAGCTCAATAATAAAAGCTAGGGAAAGGAGGAGAGCGAGGGGGAAAGGTGGGCATTGGCCTGTCCTACAAAGTAAATGCTACACATATTGGAGCCCTACTTCCCAGAAAATGGCCAAACATCACCTGCTAATGGGAAGTAGAAAATAGTCTCTGTTTACTTAGCTTCTGCACACAGCTTTCCTTTGCTTTGCTTTTTTTTTTTCATTAAACTGTCTTTGTCTTGACCCACAAGGTTTCTTTTCCATCTGATTTTCTCCCTCTTGATCCAGAGTGAGAGGAGGTGGGGGGAGTGATAGAGCAGCTTGGTGTGGTTGCAGCGTGTGTGGTTTAATGGTTAGCATTCCTGCCTCTCACCCAGATGGGTGAGTTCCTAGTNATCTCTCTTACAAGGGAAGATTGAGACCTGGAGCTCTTTGGTCTGGTGAGGAGAAGACTGAGAGGGGATCTTATCAATGCTTATAAATATCTAAAAGGTGGGTGTCAAGAGGATGGGGCCAGCCTCTTCTCAGTGCTACCCAGTCATAGGATGAGGGGAAATCGGCACAAACTAGAGCATAGAAAGCCCCACCTAAACTTATGGAAAACCTTCTTTCCTGTGAGGGTGACAGAGCCCTGGCACAGGCTGCCCAGAGAGATTGTGGAGTCTCCTTCTCTGTAGACTTTCAAAACTCACCTGGACACATTTCCGTGCAACATGCTCTAGATGACCCTGCTTTATCAGGGGGGTTGCACTTGATGGTCCCCAGAGTTCCCTTCCAACCCCAGCCATTCTGTGATTCTGTAAATTGATTACTGTGTTAGAGCCTTGTCTGAGCATGGCGACAGAGGATCTCAAGGATTAGATGTAGGAGGTTTGCAGAACACTTTTATTAAGTATTCAGTCTTTATTTTCTAATGTTTGCTTTCTCTTAAGTTCTGTAATGCCTGACATCTTTGTTTAATATCATACTTGAATGATGCCCCTGATGGTAATAGTGTGGAGGATGTTTGGGAATCTAATTTCCATTTTACAGCAAGCAAGCAAGATGAAGAGAAAAAACTGATGTCCAGGTCCCAAGTGGAAGTATTATTTTGCTTCTTGTACCAGAAGATTGCTCTTAGCCTCCAGGTATATCCTGTAAAGATGGATTGCTCATGATGCTGTGTTTAATAGTCAATAGCAGCTTTCATTCAAAATATCTCTTGGCTTTGTAACCTCATGCACAGAAAAATGATCTTAAATTTCTTATTGTATAACTGCATGAAAAAGAAATGCTTAGAATGATCTTAAACTCTTGTTAACATTAGAGTAGCTGTAGGGATAACTGATTTATTATATGCTCTTTCGTCTATAGTTCCCTTGCCTCAAATTCTGCATTTATTTCTTTTTTTCTTTTGTTTCACCTTCTTTTGCCATTTCCTCTGTACTTTATGTTGTCTCATTTTCTTTCTGATGCATCCTGCATAATTTTCATGGCACTTGCTCAGCACTGTACCTATTGCCAAAGTGTAATTCAACCCAGGTTATGTCAGCACCATACAAAGTAGTTGCCAGATGTGGAAAATGAGAGAAGGTGCCTCTTGCTTTCAGGAAGGAACAAGAAATCTAATATTTCATGATTTCTGGGAATTTTCCTGCTGATCAAAACATTGTCCATTGGTGGGTGTGAACCAGCAGGTTAGTCTCCTGTGTAAAAAAGCCAAAGGAGTCTTCAGCAAAACTCTCTTGCGGGATCCTCTCCCAGAATTTATGCTTCTGCCTTCATGGAGGACACAAATCCATAGCAGTTGACACGAGGAAAAGGTTTTCTAATCTGCCTTTATATGAATGTTTCGTAGGCTTCACCCAGCTGTCTGCTACAAGCTTCCATTGGAATAGGAGTTGCAACCTGGATGAGCAAGCTGCTCCTTGGAGGTGGATAGTGGATTTCAGCTATGGAGTTTGCTATCTCAGAATAAATATATCTAATGAGAGGGTGGATCAGGAATAACTGATTAGAGATTTGGGGAATAATTCTAGCTGGATACATTCTGCTTTTAATGAACCTCAATGTTAAGCAAATGTTCTCTGTAAATTAACCGTATACATTCCATTCCTTTTTCCATAACCTTGAAAGAATGCTATTATTGTTGCCTTTCCTGTTCTGTGATCTAGAAAACCTGTTGAAATGTCAGTATTCACAGTGAACTTGTTTGGTGCCTGAAAATGATTTGCCTGTGTTTGGAAGCTGCAATAGAAGTATCCCATGTTGTTGTAGTAATATGATACAAATTTTGTCTGATACCTGTTTATTTTGAGGTTCTTTCTACCATATGCATAAGAAGTTTAATTATCAATTCGTATGGTTTATGTCACTTTATTATCTATTTCTGAAAATGTGACCAGAATAGAAACTGGCAAAGACAGAAATGGAAATACCAGAACCGTCATCACAAGCAAACAGTTCTGGGAGTTCTCTTTCTTGGTGCTATAAAAAACAATTAATGATGTTTCACATTCTTGCCAGCAATACCCTTATGTGGGTGTAGAGCAGAGTATTTATAGGTCTTTTTCTCTTTGCTGAAAAATGTAGAGTATGTAAATTTCTCAGCTGTATAAATAATCTCTGAAGCATCCAAATCAATGGAGCTACTTCCCACTTTACCAGCTAGGATCCTCAAATGACCTGTCCTCCTTATTTTATTCAACTTTTCTACACTTTGCCTAATGTTTATTAAGATAATTATTTGCTAACACTACTGTCATTTTGCTGACTTTTGAGAGAGGAAAAGCTACTCTTATCAAGTCATTTTTAGTAGGTAGTCAGGTCTTGCCACGTATTAAAAAGATTCTGGGTTCATGGTCATCACTGGTGAAATCCTCTCTACTTTGCTGCATCCATTCCTCTTTTGCGGGAAGATACTTAAATTATTATAAATTACTTAAAAGTACTGAAATACCATAGCATTGTCACAACCTTATGAGGACCACTTCACCTTTTGCATGTTGCAGAGAGCTCCAGGCTGGCCTGGAGTTGGCTGACATGTCCTACAAAGAGCAATGCAGCTTCACGCAAGGACACAGGTTGGATCTGCAGGAGAGCCAGGTCAGTGCAACCCTGCCTCTCAGCTCATGTACAACCTTTCACTGTCCTGGCTGTGCTGCATCCTTTTCTGGAGCAGGCTCCCAGAGTTCCCTTCCAACCTCTCCCCACTGAGGAGTGGGGTCTGAGGTCTGAGTCACCTTATTACACAGTATACACATCTTAAAACTTTATGCAGTGTCTAAATGCAATGATCTCTGCAGTTTTGCTAAGGCTTCCAATAAGGGACATAAAGATTTGTCATATTGCTGGGGTTTTTGTCTATAGAAGAACTGAGACATCTGACGCTTTGCTGAGGCTGGGGCTCGTTCCTGAAAATCCACTATGTCCAGAAACTCCAGAAGCCTGTCACTGTGTGCTGCTCTGCTGTACAGCACTGAAGATCTGTGTGTAAAGAAATTTTAGAGTGAGTCGTGTAAAGAAATTGGCGGAGTCATGCCAAACATTAATATAAAAATGAAAACTGGGGAGGGACCTCATTTCAGAGTCAGTATTCTGATGTTCCAGATGCTTCTTGGCCACTTTTAAAGATTGGTCCAAATTTTTACAATTATATTGAATTATAAACATTGTCAACATTTTCAGTTTTCTTTTAAATGTCTTCATTTCTATTTTGCAAAACATTTTTTGTCTAAGACACATTGCCTTTGAAATGTCAGCTTATTTATTAAGTGCAGATTGATAAAAATATTAAATCATAATAACATCTTCCTAAGTTATCAAGACATTTCAGTTTACTCAATAAAAAACAATCCTAAAAGTTACTGACATTGCTTTCTTTTGTGAAAAGAAAATATTTTTCAGCATTCTGGAAGTGTGTTAGATATGAATACAGATTTTCATGCAACTGTACAGTAGGTCTCGCTTTTGCGCTTGAAGATTTAATTACAAACTCCAGCAAAACCAATACTTTAAGTAAGTGATATATGATCATAGTCAGTTGTTGCTAAAGAAACACCACTCTAAATTTGCCCAGCATTTAAGCTTTTATGATCCTGTCAGCAAATTAGGACCAGAGCATCTAGTCCACTATCTTGTCTTGGAGCAATCAAAGAAAGATACATGTCTGGATGGGGAATGTGACTAAGGAGCCTAACTGCCCCTTGTACACAGGGCCCAGAAGCTTCTGCCTCCAGTGCACTCTTTAAAGAGGAGGGGAAGGTCAGAGGTGCTCTTCTTCTCCAGACACGTTTGATTGCCATCCCTCCTGCCTAGGCCCACCGAGGAATCCAAGTGCTTTAAGCCAAAACAGGACAGATTTCCAGGGTTTAGCTGCTGTTTCAGATACTCCGATTGTTCACACACTTAGAAACTGAAATGCTGTGAACTGAAAAAGGGAAGAGCTTGCACTTGAAGCAGAGCCATCACAACACGCACAGCTCAGTAAATGTCTTGTCAAGATATTTGTTCTCAGGGTTATCATATGGCTTAGAAGACAAAGTGCTTCTGGTTTTGCTTCTACATCCTCAAAGGTAGTTATTTAAAATCAGAAGGAATTGTTGCAGCTGTTTGCTAAGTTAGTGAAATTTGCTTCATAAGGGGAGCAGATTCTTGAGAGCTCTTATCTCTTGTTTATGAATTAACTAGTTTGAAACAATTCATGAGAGCAACAAATTTGACCTCCATAGCAAAATCCTTCTAAGTATCTCAGACTGTCTTGTTCATAGTACATCTCTTGAATTTTTCATAGTTACCAATGAGAACATCTGCATTGGATTTTCATTTTTGGTAAAAATATTTTTCATCTTTAGAACCACATTTTGTAGATTTTTCTTTATATCCAGAAGAATTTTCATTTTGGCTTTTAATTTTAATGAAACATAGATAACGCTCTTTTCCTCTGACTAGTCATCTGCTAATAGCCTGGGAAATCTTTAGCACGGTGACATTGTTCTTCTTGTAAAACAGATTCCAGGAATCTAAGAACATTCTGTACTCCGATGCAGTATAGAAATTCTTTCATTATAATGATCTTCAGTATTTACATTCATGTACCTATTTATTATAACACTTACTATATTGCATTGGAGCCCTTAGATTTAGATGTGATATGACTCCAGGCAATTCAATAGGTAGTGCATGTTGTATAGATATACTTTATTGTATATCTGTCATGAAAATGATTAATTAAGTTTGGTTTACAAGGAAGTAGATGCTAGATTATATGTATTAAAGTGTATTTGAGATTCTATGTGACAATAGTTATGTATTATCTCAGCATCAATGTACTTTGAGACAATGTATGCAACAATAACTGTACTTTCCAAAGGAGTCGTAATAATGCAGAAGCAGTGTTCTGCAGAGCTGGTATAAAATTTCCTAGGTTAGAAATGAAAGAAAGAATTTAATAAAGGAGCAACAAAATGAAGAAGATTTTCACTTCCTGGTCTCTGGAGATGTTTTGGATTGCATGATTTGGGTCCTCTTTAGAGGATGTTTATGTGTATTTTATACCTACTTACTCTTTCACTTTCCAAACCTGTCTCCTTTAATGGATACCTTAACTTGTCATTCAGTCGTTTACTCTTCTTTCCTAGAGATGTATGTGCTGCTTTTTTTCCATGCCTTCACTAAAATGACATAGGGCTGAAATTTTACAGTTTAGATATAAAAAATATCTCAAAGAGTCACAACTTAATCAGTGAGATAAATGGCATAGCACCGATACTTAAAATAAATGAAAAATACTAATTTGCAATATTCAACTTCTTTACCTTTTTGGTTATTTGGAATTTAGTAAGAATCACAAGGAGAATCACAGAACTGATGAAGACATTTCCCTGCTCCTTCTTTTTGCAGGCCTGAGATAGGACACCCACTCCCATGCTATCTGGTACTGTGGTATCTTTGTGGTTTCATGGTCTCCCTAGTTCAGGCCCAGGGCTGTGTCTGCCTTGTAAAGGCTATCCTTGGACAACTTTCAGCTGTAAATGCAGGCTGGGAAGAAGCTCCAGAGGTCACGTAGTCCAAACTCACACTCAGAGTAGCACCAGTTTAGACCTTCAGGAGCACAGGGCTTTTGAGCCAAGGAGCTAAACCAGTATTTTTCCAACTTTTCTGAAATGCGATCCTCCCCCTCCTCACCTTTCTGACTCATCCTGTATAGGCAACCAACTATGTAAGGCCTTAAAAAGTCAGATGAGGAATTTAAACAAAGGTGCTTCTAATAGACAAACCTATCTTTTGTAAACTTTCACTGCTCCTTTTGATCCATGATTTGAAGAACACTGCCCTTTCAAAAGCAAGAAATACTGTCAGGTTGGGGTTTTTCACATCATTTTTTATCTGCTGACCAAACAAAATATTTTTCTGATTTCCTTTCATATGGTTTTAGCAAAATCATTTTTCAAGCAGACATTATAGAAATGGAGAATTTAATCTCAAAAAGTTAGAGTGCAACACCAGGAACAAAACCAAGGCTTACAAAGGGAAGTGCTACACAGTCTTTACATTCAGCAGCACTGGCAGCTCTGCTTTGAAATTCCAAATCACAGTGTTTTAAGTGATACATTAAGTGATTGGCAATTGTATCTCACACTCTATCTGCAGTAAGGCTTACAGTAGTTAGCGGTATCTATGTATGTAGTTCTTATACTAGTTAATCTCCGCATATTTATTTTCCAGTTCTTCCAACCTAGTTTACTAAGATTAGAAATGCAGAATACTTAGAACTATGACATGCTTTGTAATGGACAGATATTGCTTTTTCCATTCACTGTCCCCTTCCCTCCTCAGGTGTTTATCATTAAAACATTATGAGTCCTGGTGCTCCAGAGAAAACCCATCAGAGAAATCCCTAATGACATTTACATGCTGAATAAATTTACAGTTTCCTTCAGTTTGCTATCACATCTTCAATCCGGGTAAGATACTTGTTTTATTAACTGAGAAGATTGCAGCATTCATAAGTACAAACCAACATTTTTGTCCTAAGTTATTCACTGATTTCCATTCCAACCATGCAATTAACCCAAAACAAAAAGACTTTCTCATAGTAGTAGAAGACAGAAGTACTGAAACGTAATTGTGATGCTTGCTAAAACACCTTGTCATATTTAATCTTCACTACATAAATTTATTAGTCAGCTGCGGCTCATTTCCAGTAAGCAGACATTCTAGCTGAAAACATTTTAAGAAAGACTGGTCTTGTGGCTTCCATTCTTAGCTCTACTGTCTGCCTTTGTGTAGCAGTAAAAATAGATAGCATTTTATAACTTAGTCAATACATTAAAATTTGACTGTCCTCTGCAGATCCTGGAGTACAGAAGCAAAAGTCCTTTTCTAGAGTATTTCAGAGTACTAAAACCTAGCTTCGTCCTCCTGGCTTTAGGTATTTAATTGAGGTGCCCATCTCAACATCCACACTGAGTGGAGACAATACCTTTAGAGGTCATCTCAGCTCACATAAGTGCTGAAACACAGTTTTGGATACTGAATATAGACACTGTGTAGCAGTTAGAAATGGTCTGAGCTGCAGAGCTGGACTAGATGATTTCCAGAGGTCTCCTTCAGCCTAAATTATTCTGACTCCATGATTCTTTGCAATTTGTGTTTCTAATTCATCATTTTGTTTACTATGATTGTAGGTGGTTTTGTTAGAAGATCACTAGCATCTGGACATTGCCTCTAATGATATTAGTGTTATTCCTAATGACACCAAGAACCTCAGGTATAGAAACAACATAAAATTAAAACAGATCTGTACATCACAATGCTGTGGACTGTACTTAGATATTAGTTTTATCACTTGAATACATCAGGAGGATTCACTGCACCCTCTCTCCCCCTTAATCCTGTCCTGTGTGAGAAGCTCATCTAAACAAAAACAGTAAATGGTAATTTTGTACCAGAATTAGCTGTGGATAGAGTAGAGCTGGCTACTTTTTGCAAGCATCTTGATGATAGCTGTAAGTTGAATATCCCTGTGCAAAATGTGATCATTCTCTCATTTGGATCACATGTGTGCCCATGCACTTGATTTGTATGATAAGGAAAGAGAATATGTATTTCTAAACCATGTGTGATTGTTTTCAAACAGTGTGAAGTGTTGATAAGATAAGAATTAAAATGTAGCTCTCTGGAATCCACTGAATAGAAACTGTAGAAAAGGAATTATTCACACGACTGGATTGCTCTTTGTTGTCGTTAATGTTGATATTCTCTGTGTACATCTCTAATGCATTCAGATATCCCCATCCCTATCTTTCCAGATAATACAGGTATTTAAATTATAACTAGAAAAGTATGGTATGTACAAGTATGTCTAGAATGTAAAGTGCACTGTGAGAAACATATACCAATTAATAGATACACACCATCTTGGTTTATTAATTCATCAGATGAGAGTAAGGACATTATATAACTGTGGTCAGGGTAGAATATGGTGTAAACCGCCTACAAATACCTTGTGGTCCTTAAAATTACAGAAAGCTCAAATATTTGAACATTGAAGAGAGTCAACTGTCTGCTTTGCCATCTGGGATTTTGAATCTTCCACTAAAATTCCTCAGAATAGCAAATAACTTCATACATCCCATGCTGTGAAACAAAAAGCTTTGGAACCAGCCTTAGAAGCTCACTCATCTGGCTGCCCGTTGCTTCTCCAGAAATAACCCAAAGGAAAGATACGTAGACATCAGAGAAGATATTTTTAAAATATTGGTTGAGTAAGCAATACAGATGTATGTCCTGTTCCTTTGATTCCCTGAGAAGTATGGTGAGCCAGAAATATGCATAGAAATATGCAAGAAACATGCTTAAGAAATATCACTACTCAGTGATTGCACACATATTAGAAGTGTGGAAGTTCATGCTTGGTCCAGTCTTTCATATAAATTTAACGTTGAGGAAAGGTTGATATTAGATAATATGGGGTATATAATGGTTTCCATGCAGGTGTGCTCAATTCAGATTTTGAGTGTGTCTGAGTGAACAAGAAACAACTTTTGAGGGAGATTTATCAGACATGCAAATACTTTCTTGTATTTAAGGTTCCTAGGATTTTACACTGCCACCCTTCCTCCAGAAAATGTGTGTCAAACCACTCTGTTGAGAAGGGAGATGGACCTAAAACTTACAGCTGAGACAAAAATTACATTAGGTCATTTCTGGGAATTGAAGAACCATTTTCTTCACTTTCTCACCACTGTACAGTACATCTTTCTATTTTTAATGTGTCTATCTCCTTCTTCACCATGGGAGCCATGCAGACTCCACTAAGGCTAGAGTAATTACTTCTTTGCAATAGCGTGGGCCTCCTCTAAAATAGAGCTAAGGAAGTTTAAGCACCTTCTCCAGCGATGAAGCATAGTCATTTTGAGGCCAGGTAATTTCTTTAATTTGCATTTGTGAGTGAGGAAGCTGAACCACTGTGGACGTTTATATAGTCTTAAAGGATGACACACAGTTTTTGACCCGATTTCTTCCTCATTGTAGTTTTACTGTCTGTAATTGCTGCAGTGGACCTTGGTATGGTGAAGAACTTCAGCTCATCTGATGTTACAGGAACACATTTAGATTTGGAAGGCTTCCCTTTTGCATGCCTGGTCATCATCATACCATATCAACTTCATGTCTACGGCTGAGGGTTGACTACAGTACTTTGTAGAAAGTGATCTGAATTACAGCAGAGGAACTGTGAATGGGATAAAATAAGAAAGA
>WEIS01020306.1:0-12943 GCA_013389965.1 Todus mexicanus | reverse complement strand
CCCGCTCCCGGCAGCGGCGGCGGCGGCTCCTCCGGGCAGCGCTGCGCCTGTAGGGCGAGGGGTGGCAGCCACCGGAGAGGAGAGAGATGCGCGCACACAGCAGTGCAGAGAGAGAGGCAGGATGGAAGGAGTGATGCACGGAGCCGAGAGGACGTAGAGATACCCAGCAGGGAAGGCAAAAAGAGAGAGGGAGAGATGCCCAGAGCTGGCGAGAACTGCACGGTGATCAGTGGAAAGGGGAGGAGAGAGAGGCAAAAATGAGAGACACCTCTCAGGGGAGACAGGCACTTGCGAGGGAAGAGCGGGTGAGGGAGGCAGTGAAGACGCACTAATCTGATTAACGGGGGAGCGAGAGGAGCTACAGCCCGGCGAGGAGCGGCAGCCACAGTGGGAGGCAGGTGGCTCTTCCTCAGCCTCTTAGAGCTCCATGACCGAGAGCAGCCAGAGAGGGAAAAGTCACCTGGAAGCCTCTCTCCACCTCCCACCTTCCCATCCCATTTCTCAGGGGAGTTCTATGTCTGCAGTTATCTGGGATGGCTAAGCCTGAGAGCTGGCACAGAGAGAAAGCGGGGCTCCTCTATATATACTGTATGTAGGAGAAAAAAAAAAAAAAAAAAAAGGAAAAAAAAAATTACGCCTGTGAGGCTGTCAAGGTCCTCCGTGTACAATTTTCTATCTATCTCAGTGCCTCTCACCAAGCCGCCCCCTCCTCTGCATGTGACGCAGATGTGCTCTGTGGCCGTCAGTGTGAAGAGGCAGAGGAAAAGAGAGATGCTTCAGTCTTGTGTAAGTAAGTCGGCAGGTCACTAACTGTCCCTCATAGCCTCCTCCTCTTCTCTCTCCAGTGCAGGTCTCCTCACCTTGGTATTTTGGTTCTGAGACCACTCTATGTAATACTGGGAGCAACATAGAGCGAAACAACAAATCCAGCAGCAGCAGTAAACACAAGAACGTGAATCATAGTAGTAGAGACTTAATGGACTGCATGCAAACTGGGTGAGGTTACAGGTTAACAATTTATTATACAGGCTCCGTTCCTTAGCTTGATAGCTCCATGTTGCTGTACCGGTGGAAAATATTGCATAGGGGGACGGTGTGTCAAACAGAAATAGCATTACTTTTTATATCTGCTCTTAACACAGTCTGACGGTGCAAAACCCACGGGCGGTTCCTTCACAACGAAGAGGAACATTTACCCTCTTGGGAGGGGTATCACAAAGTAGACAGTACATCTAGGATATAATTACAGAATTAGAACCTTCATGGTGAAATGTAGGAGAGGGATACAGGGACAAAACTGCACATCATCACCTGCTAGCTCATAAATCCCCATGCATGAAAAGTTACTAGCGGTAAGATAGTATACAGAATGCCTGCAATCCACCTGTGCTTTAGAAAGTAGTACTTCAGAAAATTCATAGCTAGGAAAATGGTGAAAAAGAATGTGTTTTCCTTCAGGTACTCTTTGCATTGGCCAGCTTTACCAATGCACTCATTAGCTATGAAAAGTTTGTGATACTAGCTTTTTGTGAATTCAAGAAATGAAGTTAAGGGAATTTCTTCCCCCAAGCTGGAATGTTTTAACTCCTCATTCATAAAACACTATAGCTTGAAAATTCCTCTAGAGAAACACAAAAGTCAAACATTAATTAACACTTTTATTACTGTTTTATTTACTTTATCACTGAAGTATATTGCTGGTTTATTTAGTTTGTCACTGTAGTAGTGCAATATTAGGGTCTATGTTTAACATTGATAAAGTTCTGGATTTAACAGAACAAGGAATTCAGGACACAGAGTCCTACTTTCAAAGGAAGAAGAATTGCCACTGTGCATTTTAAATAATGATTTATGCCACAACAGCTGGACTGCAAACTCTCTAGTGTCTCAATTTTACTGTCAGTATTCAGTGGTAAAAAAAAAAGACAAAAACCACTCTAAAGCAAACAGAAGAGACAGTTCATTTTTATCCAGGAACTGATCTGAGTGAATATGTGCTGCTTGGGAGAACAGCAGAAGGAAAAGCCTAAAAAATCTTCGTCTAGAGTAGGACAGATGAACCTTTCATCATTTCAGAGACTTTAGAAATGCATTTCTTATTACAATATATGTGAAACCTTCTATAGTGAATCCTGATTACTTAATGTTTAGTTATGAGCTCTAAAAGATGTGGGTATGTACATATAAAATAACTCATTAATGAATACATAGATAGACAGTATGCTATCTGTTACGTATTTAATACCTTTTAACTGATTTGGAAAATTTATAAATAAATCTCACAAATATTTTTTAAAATGGAAAAAAGCAGTACCCAGGGAAATACAGGGCAGTCAGTCTCACCTCTGTGCCCAGCAAAATGATGGAAGAGATCCTTCTGTAAACCATGCTGGGGCACATGGAAAATAAGGAGGTGATTGGTGACAGCCAACATGGCTTCACTAAGGGCAAATCACGCCTGTCACATTAAGTGGCTGTCTATGATGGGGTTAAAGTTTTGGTCGATAAGGGAAGAGAAATTGGCATTACCGACTTCGACTTGTGCAAAGCAATTGACACTGGACATCCATGTCTCTAAATGGAGAGATGTGGTTTGATGAATGGTCCATTCAGTAGATAAGGAATTGGCTGGATGGTCACATTAATAGAGTTGTGGTCAACAGTTCAGTGTCCAAGTGGAGACAGGTGATGAGTTCCTCATGGGTCAGTATTGGGATAGGAGCTGCGTAATATCTTTATCGGTGACACAGACAATGGGAATTGAGCACACCCTCAGCGAGTTTGCTGAGGACACCAAGCACTACAGTGTGGTCGACATGCTGAAGGGAAGGGATCTTGACAGGCCTGAGAGGTGGACCCATGCAAACTTTGTGAAGTTCAATAGGGTCAAGTGCAAGGTCCTGCACATGTGTCAAGGCAATCTCAAGCACAAATACAGAGTGGGCAATGAGTGGAATGAGAGCAGCCCTGTGGAGAAGAACTTAGGAGTACCAGTGGATAAAAATCTGGACATGAGCTGACAATGTGCATTCAAAAGAAGTGCAGCCAGCCGATTGAGGGATGTGATTCTGCCCTTCCACCCTGGTGTGACCCCACTTGGAGTACTGTGTTCAGCTCTGGGGTCCCCATCAGAAGAAGGACATGAACCTGTTGAAGCAGGTTGAGAGGAGGGCCATGAAGATGATGAAGTGGATGGAGCACCTCCTTTTTGAGGACAGAGAGAGTAGGGTCGTTCAGCCTAGAGAAGAGAAGGCTCTGGGAGTCGCCCTCCAGTACTTAAAGGGCACCTAGAGGAAAGATGTGGAGGTACTCCTTATCAGGAATTGTAGTGATAGGACAAGGAATAATGGCTTTAAGTTGAAAGAGGGTAGATTTAGATTAGCTATTAGGAATGAATTCTTTACTATAGGATGTGAAACACTAGAACAAGTTGTCCAGTGAAGCTGTTGGAAGCTCTCTCCTTGGAAGTGTTCAAGGCCAGGTTGGACGAGGCTTTGAGAAACCTGCTCTAGTGGAAGGTGTCCCTACCCATGGGAGGTGGATTGGAACTAGATGATCTTTAAGATCCCTTCCAACCCAAACCATTCTATGATTCTATGTTTCTGATTTGAAGAGAATTACATAATTTCATTGTCATACTATGAAGCTTAGACATCTTAAAATCTATTAATATTTTAGTTGATCATTTGATGTGGACAATTGATAGGTTAGATTTTCTAGCCTTACTTCTGTTACATAGGTAAATATGAATGACAATACATTCCAACAAAATTGTATTTTAAATATTTTAAATATTTTAATATTTAAATATACTTTGGAATTCGCTCAATGAATATATTACACTATCACCCAAGAGGGTGAACCACTGTTTTTATCACCTTGCCAGTACAAACTAGAAAGCAATTATAAAGAAAATAATTTTAAAATATTTTAGATTATTTGTTATTCACACTTTTCTATTTCAGTCAGGTCAGTAACTGAAATAGAGTCTTTAATACATTTTTTAATAAGTCAAATCTCAGTTTTTCAACATATCTTGTATAGACTGATACACTTTTTAACATATTTTCATATTTTAGTACATTAGCATTTTTTGCAAATTAGAGATCCATTTATTTGGTATGTATAACTGATTGTTCATATATTAACATGTATGAACACCTCTATCATAAAATGAAATCTGGAAAACTGTCTTGATTTTCTTAGTTTATATCACATGCACTATTTTTTTTAAATGTACAGTAAACAAGAGCTATCCCCCCAAAAAGCTACACTGAAGAAGTAACTATTGTCACTACGTATCATTAATGAATAAATTGGTTTCCCAAGCATGAAGTAAAGAATTGAAACCGTTTGGTTTACTTAGGCTTTCTCAGTTTCTTATCTTCATATTTCTCTGTAAACACTTTTGACATATGCCAGTGAGACAAAGAACGTATTCTAGATTATTACATGACAAGATGAACACAATATCTTTTGAATTTCTGTTGAAACTTCTGGTACATAAAAAGATTAACTTAACTGGGTAGGTTATCTAGAGTTGATTTTCCATATGGGAGAAGAAAAAATGGTTTTCTACTGGAGTTCTGGAGACATTGCTCCTAGGAATTACAGTAAAAAAAATTAGTTTACTAGTCAATGTCTTGGTCTATTCATATGGGGTTGACATAAACATACAAACAGAATTGTGAAAATACATATCTCTTAATTGTTGAAGGGAAACATTTTGATACCTAACAGCCTTCTATCCATACCTTACACATTCCATGAAGTTTAGCCAAGATAGTAATACACATGGGTAATCAATCCCATGTCTGTTGGTTTCACACTGGAACATAGTGTATCACATTGCATTTTTGTTTATTAAACAGCATTTTTCTGAACTTCTTCACTTGTTATAGTTTCCCCAGATTATTCATAACCACTCAAATCTTGAATAACTTTACAGACTTTTCATGAACATGCTCATGACTCTTTTTTCTTTATCTATTAGTTAGGCAAACGGATGAAAGTGATTAATCTTTATGTCCCTGTTATGAGTCAGCTTCCTGACACTTTTTCTTTGTGTTTTTGTCTTTCTAATGCTCTTAAAATGAATTAAATTCATATAGTCATGTCCCTAAGGAAGTGTCATGCTCATATTTTGTAGGAAAAATGGCCTGGGGATAGATATCCTTTTAATAAATCCTCCAAGTAGAAAAAAGAGCTTTTAAAGAGAAGAATCTTGAAATAGATATCCAATCTGCTCAGATTTTATTATCCCTCTTTTTATTCTTCTTTTCATTGCAAAGCTTTGGAATATTATTTATTTTTAAAAAATATTTCAGATGTTTTACATTAAGCTGTTTACATGTTGTACCCTGAACCCCAGGGAGAACTGGTGGATCAAGAATAAAGTTAAGTTCTAGTTGCAGTTACTGATTTCTAAAACAAGCAGCAGAGAAACCATCATGCAAAGTAATTTTCTAACAGTACTCTTAGGGTTACGAATAGTCCTAGTCTGCGTGAATCTCAACATAACATACACATACATACAAAAGACATACAGCAAGTGAGTCTGAAGGTGATGAGCATGTATGTTACTATGGAACAATACTTGTTAATAAGAGAAGGGACATAACACTCAGAACATTGAAAGGATAAAAGGTAATTTTGTTACTAAATTCGAACCTGTCATGCATTTTAAATCCAGAAGACACTAAATTTTGTTGAAAAGAAACAGAAAAAAAAACCCAAGAAAAATCATTATGCTGTGGGTAAGGGTGATACTAGAATGAATGGTGTTAAAACAATTCTCACTTGAATGTGGAAATTCTCACATGAATGAATGAACATGTACTTCAGCTATAAAGATGCTGATTTAGTAGATGGGTAATTATACATTCAGAAGCAAGAATCTGAGGGTGTTAAAAAGATACTGTGAAACAAATCAACAGAATACTCAAGCTGAAGAGAGTAGAGAAAGAATTTGATGAGTATGGATGTCCATAAAGAGATCAAACCTTACTTGTCTAAGAAAGTGGCAGTTTGCTAAGTGATAAACAAATAAATAATGTATTAGACCTATTCTTTAAACTTCCATTGTGTACAAAGCCTTTGAACAAACTTTATGAAATGTAGATATATTCTGAATCACTTTAGGTAAGCAAACTGCGAAACGCTGCCAGAAGATGATAGTAGTGGGAAACTACGTTTATAATACATACATATAATGCCGTGGCATTGCTCTGAGTCAGGAAGGGGAGTTTCAAGTTGTTGAGCTGATTTTCCTCCCATAATATTATATGTGGACATACTTAAAATACTATAATGTCTTCATTTATTAACTATAATTGTTCTCTAAAGGCAAGAAAGGAGTAACAAACAGACAATCAGTAAACCACAACTGATTCATTTGTCAGCTCTAGTGTACATTTTTTTTGTAGTGAGTTTTCAACTGAGATTGAACTTTTGAGAATGAGTTTGCCTTTGATAAATTAAAAGGTTAAGTGATTCTATTCCTCTAAAATTAACTGTGAGCTAGCACAGCACAGAATAGATTTCTGTAAATGTGGTGACATGACCAGCTACATTTATTTCAGGGGGTAACAGAAATTGCTTCTGCATAATTGTTGTTTGCTGCCTCCTTAGGAATGCTGTATAAAATAATGGTATCTGAATTACCCCCGGTGGTGATTTGAACAGATACATGTTGTTCTCCATTGCAGGAGCCAAGAAGAGCACAATCAGTTACCTTATATTAGCTTGAGGGACAGTCACTTCTGGAACCATTTCATTATCATCACAAGCAGTTGTATAAACATACCCTAAAGCAGTTTTAAAATGGTCAGAGAATTTCGCTTAAGGAAAGTTCTTCGTGATTTGTCATGGATAAAAATTCACAGGTAAACTAAGGCTAGAGAACATACAATTATGAAGCCAGAGAAACAATTATTAAGTTTAGAAAAGTGGGCAAAATAAAGGATATTAAACTTCTTCAATTCTAAAATCAGTTTCCACAGTTTCTCTGTTTGCAGCGGCTGTCAGTTCTCTTGAGAAATACATAGTTTTGACCCACAGTTGCCAATATGGCTGTGGACTACCCGTATTTGAAAAAAGTGTCATGCCTTCTTTCCCTAGTTATGGTCAAGAGAAACAGCTGAACTCCATCTAATACAAGTTTGGCAGAGCACACACCTTTGTGCTCCTATGTGCTCTACATCACACCCTTAGACCTTATCATTTGGAAACTGTTCATCAGTTCCACTTGATGATTCACATGGAAGCTGTTGCGACCTATTTTAGGTGACAAAATTTCTAATTAAAATCATTACATTGTTTTGTTTTGATTGAAAACTAACACTTTTAGTAGTGCTTTTTATGAATATCTTACCAATCTCTTTTCTCTGTGGAAATTCTTATGATACGAAGAAAATAAGACATTTTTTCTTAGCTAGATTCAATAAGAGTTGCTGTCATTTTTTTTCTGTAACTCAGAACCCTCTTAGAACTGTTTTGCTTTCATGTGCAGTTCCCTGATGATCTTTTATTTAATGTTCATTTATCAATCTGAAGTTAAAACTTCTGTCAACTATTATATATTACCAAATCACAACAGTGGAGACACTCATAGTGTGCAAAACCAGCTATATAAAAAGAGAAATATCTATGCTTTTACCACTACACATATTCTACTAAATTCAATTAGACTCAATTAAATTAAACAGAGCCAATATAACTGGCAATATAACTGGTCATTGCTGATGGTCATTGCATTATCACAATCATTAAAATGATTTGGGATTGTACAAACTAGCATCTCACAAACTAATTCAGGAGTTAGCATAAGTCGGGAAACATCCTCAATAGGCACTTTTGGATATAACCAGTGTTCTAGAGAATAAGAGCATTTAGCCGTATGGAGGTAAATTGTGCCATGCCATTTGGCCTGAGTCCCAGAGCCTGAACAGAGCAGAGAACAGGCACTGTGAGATTTTGTTTACTGTTCTAGACATGACCTTATGGTGCTTATATTTCAGCTTATAGGTTCTTTTGAAGTAAAAAAAAATATATATAAAAATCAGGAGGATTTCACCCTTGAAAACCTTTTTGTATTTGACAGAAAACAAAAGACTTACAGACTTCTGTTAAGAACAAAGATCAGTTGGGATAAAAGCAGATTTGTAAGGTCACATCACTGGAGAAGTTATCATCTGAGTGACTTTCTTTCCAAGTTTATATGTCTTTATCCAGCATCTGAATAAGCAGCAATCTTAATGTCAGAAAACATTGGGATATAGTAAAGTGAATACAGCTGAGTCATTCACTGAGTACAAAGGAAGGAAGTTGGCTGGTCAAGATTAACAGTAAGTTTGGGGGGTTTTTTGTATTCAACCCCAATTATTTTGTAATTTCTCTCTGTAAATAGGCTATTTTAAAAGTAATATTTCTTCTTTTTTTCATAATTCTAACTTAGGAATTTGTTTATTGCCTTATTTTATAGGAAAAATTACTACGCTTATTGAATTTAACTTTAAAAATCAAAACATTTTACATAACAGGAGATTGAATTATTTTAAAGAATCTTGACTGATAATATTTTTTACCTTCTAAATTACAGTCTTTGTAGTCAGAATTGAAAAGGAGATAAGTAGAAAGTAGAAAATATCAGCTGCACTACATTATATAGAGACAGTTTTATTTTGAGGAATACATAGATGAATAGAATGTAGTTGCTCAGATTAACATTGTTAGTAACAAGTGTAATAACCCTATAATTTTATATTGAAGTTTTGCTATTTCAGAACTATAGTGAAGAACAAAATGCTACTATATAACAGTGTTGTTGTATGGATTTCTAAATGAGTATTTTCCTCCTGCAGCCTACAATTAAAGAAAGATATTTTTGAAGTTCAGAACAGCAATTAACTTCTATTGATGTTTAAAATGAACTTTTGGGGGTTTTCTTTGCAATTGAAAAGTATAAGCAAAAATTCTGTAATTAAGGTGAGACAAGATAAAATCAAATCATCTGGAAATTTCTCTACATCTCTTTCACACAGTATTACTTAAACAGAGGTCTGAGATCATACCTTCTGACATTGCAAGTATGTTCTAATTTCGTGTTTCAACATAGTCACTTTGTCAAGAGAAGTCTAGATGATTACAGTATAGAATTAGAGATAGAACCTAAAGAATAGAGATGAACCTAAAAAAAAAGGCTTTAATCCAAACATTTCTCCTCAAATCAAAGTGAACTAGAGCTGCCAAATATTTTTCTTACTTTTTTTTTTAAATGCTTGGTAGAAAGTCTAGACTTTTTTTCCAATTTATTCCAGAACTTAGCAGTTACATAAGGTTGCATATAAGCTGGAAGTACNCAATACTGGTTGTGTACATATTTGTATATATTTACTTATTATTATTGTTATTATTATTATTTTTCTTTTTTTTTTTTAGTAAAGCTGTTCTACTTTCCTTTCATAATCGATAAGTCTCTCTCCTTTATTTTCCTTTCTTCCCTTTTTGGGTGGGGAGGGGGAGAGAGCATTCTATTGCAAATTTGGGGAATTCCCTGAGCCCAAACCATGACATACATGAAATAAGGACTGATCTTTATTTATTTATTTTTTTATTTTGATGAAACGAGTTTGGCAGTTGGATTGCTAAACCGTATAATTAACAAGGAGGCATAGCTAACAAACAAGGTCAATAATTAGGCTTCTATGATGGCCTATGTTATCTGCCCAGTAGGAATTATATGAGTAGTATTTTTAGATACGCTTGAGCTTTAGTGGGAAAAAACTAAAAAAACAAAAAAAAAAAAAGAAAACTTGCTATTTCTAATGACCTAAAGGGGGGAACTGAAGAAAATCTTAATTGATAGAATCATTCTGGTAACCTTTTGGGCAACTTTCCTATTTGCCCCAAACATCCACATGAGCTATTGGGACGATCAGGCTGTAGTTTTTAAGCGACGGTATAACAATCTTTCATATTCTTCTAAACATTACTCTCAGCAAGCATTTTCTTCAGGTTTGGGGTTTTTTTTGGAAGATAAACAACTTCAGTTTCTTGAGATCATTTGAATTTTAATACAGTCTACAAAGCCTAGTCCAGTCTGAAGTGATCTGCAACTTGAACGGTGTACTCTATTTTCTATTATTAAATGATAAATATATTGAACAGTGCTGAAGTAAAGATAAATACATATGCAAACACGGTCAACATTTTTTTCTTCTTCTACTATGAGCAATGGATAAGAGCTGAGTACGGTTTTCCAACCATTTATACACTCATCTTGCAGCAAATTTTTCTTCACTGGGTTGTTTAAGGAAATAGTACCAGGCACTATCTGAAATACCTATTATTTCTAATATACTAATGAGATGAGGTAACCTGTTCAATGAGATTTGTTTGTTATGGCATGATTTATTGGCTGATACTAAATACCTTTTGATTTTTCCTATCATTATGCTAACATTTTTTGCATCAACCAGAACTAGATAACTATGGCCTTTTTCCTCCTTTTAAAAAACATAATTATGTTTGCCCATTTCTAATCTTCTGGAAGATCATTTATCATAAAGATAATGCTAACATGAGATTTCCTCAGCTGTTTTTCTAAGTAACTCTACAGAAAATTTCATCAATCTGATGAAATTTCATCTGATTTACCTGAGTAACTTTTTTTTCCTTATTCTGTCTTGGTGTGATGTCCATTCATGCATAACCTGCTTAATGAAAACTGAAGCAGGAAAAGTGTAAACACTTAATCCTTCCCAGCATCAAGAGTTTCGTACCCCTTAAGTAATGTCTCAGCTCTTTCTTGCATATCCTTTTGCATCCAATAAACTGACAGCATGTTTTCACTTCCTAGTCAGATTCTTCCTGTGCCTTGGCTGTCCTGGCTGCTGTCAATTTAATGAAGGCAAGGGAATGAATGCTAACCTAATGCAACTGGAAAAAGACTGCTTAAACTTAGCTATTTTAATGACAGATTATTCAAGAGAACTAGCGACAAATTTGCAAGAATGAGCCAGTAGTAAATTAGCAGTTAAGCATTGCACACAGTCAGGACTAAAAAATCTTTCCTTAGTTCTCTTTCATCCATGAGTGTAACTGAGCCCTCTGACTTTTTCCTAAGGTACTTCTATCCCGTTATTCAGCTATGCAACCCAGGTTACAATATGTTCTAATCATGTCTGAGCTGTTTACTCTGAATTTTCTTCATAATCAGTGGGAAGAAGTTGGCATCTCTAAAGTAGCTATCTCAAAAATCTGTCTGGGGTGATATGAACCAATCTCTGGAAGATATCACTGTTAACCGTAATAGGCAAACACAAGCATTTGTTATTTAAACATCTACAATGCAGAAGTCAGAGTTATAGAAAATTAATCATACCCAAAGTTTCAAATCTTATGATTTGATTTTATTTTTTTAATTCATGTAATTTAAAGCTAGTGCTTTTGCTCAGATATATATAGAAGGTAATTAGGTAGAAGAAATATAATTCATATTACTTGACCTTTGAAGTCTGAAAATGGACAGATAAAAATCGTTACTTACCCAGTACTGACAAATTCAATAGAACCAAACATGTTTTCTTTTGGGATTTTGGGCTTTTGTATGTTTTGCAGTCATTTCAGAGCAACATAATAATTTTCAAGTGAATAATGGTATTCTTTTCTTAGCACTGCAGTTCTTAACTCTGGACAAGAATTTTCTGGCAAATGAAAGTTTTGAATTTATATTCCCATACTGTTTTGCTAAATATGAAGGCAACTTGATTATTTAGTTAATATTGTTCTCATTTAGATTTAATGCTAATGATTACCTGGTAATGTACAAAAGAAGTATTATCTTAGATAATATTCTGAGTTTAAGCTTTACAGTACACAAAATCTGAATGAAATTATAAATTTGTGGAAAAGGCATTTGAAATTATATCGTGGTAGCTCATGACTCATTTATTTATCCTGGAAGTCTAGCTACTCTTTTCATCTTTCTTTTCAACATGATTTTTACCACTTCTTTGTCCTCAAAGAAAGATATGTCATAATATCACTATTTTAGGAATGACAGACAAAAATGGATAAATTTGGCTAGCAAAGAAACTGTTACCTATTTGGAGAGAGACATTCTTTTAAACCAGTTGAGCTTATGAATTTACGTGAAGTAGTAGAAATGGTAAGGGGGGTACTGTGCAGACTTTGCCTGTGCTATCGGTATGTATTTTTTGCAAATATATGAATGCCAGTACATTATCCTGACATATATGAATGTAAAATGGAAAAGTGAAAGATTAACCACATTCAGATATATCCCTATTTTACCAGTATTGTCTGTTGAAATAAAATATACTACAGACATTCTGAGCAATTTAAAGGATAAAAAACCCCACTTTTGTGACCTTCGCAGATATGAAAGCTGTAACAATACACATGATATTCTTTGGGGAAAAAAGTTATTGAATGGTAATACATTTGTTTTGTCTTTTCTTCATGATGTAGCAGCAAATATGTATCTGAATTGTGGTTTAATGAGGTGGAAAACCATAGTTCAAGCAAAATCAATTAAACTATTGTCATTGAAATTTCCTATTATTTGGGATACATCTGAACAAACTACAGACCTAAAACTAAATAGACACATACTCAAAATTATTTTAAATTAAATGTTTTTACCATGACACTAACCTGTATTCAGGAACTTTAAAATCTTTTCAATTCTGAATCATATTTTAGTAATATCTCAAAGAAAATGTTCTGTAGAATTGAAATTATCTTAAACTGCAATTATTGAAATGTTGGTTATGTTAATGACTTACATAAGAATAAAATCATATCTAGTTTTCATCCTTGTTTGTGGATTTCTTTCAATTTTTCTTAGCATAATTATTGTGAAGACTGGGTTTGACTTACCATACCAAGGATAACCCTCTTTTTCTGGGTCAGTTCACAT
>WEIS01020303.1:0-12921 GCA_013389965.1 Todus mexicanus | reverse complement strand
AAATGGACAGGAGGAAAAAAAAATCTGAAGAGAGATTTCTTATTTTATTAAAAAAGATGTTTTATAGTAAAAGAAATTGCCTTGATTTAGACAGCTGTTATTGTACCCAGAGGAAGTGCTGATATCTATTTTTTAAAGTTTAAATGAAATGTGGCTAATATGGTCTCCAAAAAGGATTGATGACCCTTTTATTTTTTTGGGAGAAACCTATTTGGGATATTATCTACCTATTATTTTTGATAACCTATGACAAATTGAGTAGGATTTGTGAGAAACTGCTGCTGAATTTCTTAGATATGACCCTTCCACACAGTTGGAAACTTCTGGACATGAGGAAAGTTCTTCTTTAGCCAGGAAGGTTGAATGGAAAAAGTTCAATTATTGCTTGATATGGAAAGAGAAGGTGGGCCACACTCATTTCTTCCACAGCGAATTGCACGGACCTTCTGCATACAATGACAAAGTAATTACCGCAAGCTGCTGTGGTTTAACCCCAGCCAGCAACTAGACGCCACACAGTCACTTGCTCACTCCCTCTGGTGGGATGGGGAAGAGAATCAGAAAGGTAAAAGAGAAAATTTGTGGGTTGAGTCAAAGGCAGTATAATAGATAAAGCAAAAACTGTGTATGTAAGCAAAGCAAACTAAGGAATTCATTCACTACTTCCCATTGGCAGGCAGATGTTCAGCCATCTCCAGGGAAGCAGGGCTCCATGACACGTAATGAATCGTAGAATTATAGAATCATTAAGGTTGGAAAAGACCTCTCAGGTCCATCAGGTCCAACTGTCAACCCAACACTATCATAACCACTAAACCATGTCCTGAAGTGAATGGTTTGCTGAATGTCATCCCCTTCCATCTTCTTCCCACAGTTTTTACTGCTGACCATGACACCATATGTTATGGAATATCCCTTTGGCCAATTGGGGTCAGATGTCCTAGCTGTGTACCCTCCCAATTTCTTATGCACCTCCAGCCTACTCACCGGTGGGGTGATGAGAGAAGCAGAAAAGGCCTTCACTCTGTGCAAGTGCTGCCCAGCATCAATGAAAACATCCCTGTGTTATCAACGCTGACTAATGACAAATCCAAAACACAGGCCCATACCGACTACTGTGAAGACAATTAACCCTATCGCAGCTAAAATCAGCACATTCTCCACTCCTTGTTCCACATTATTTACGTCATGCTCAGATACCACACTATCCAACATATTCTCATTAAACACCACCTCCTTTCATATCCTTTGATACAGTAAACAGATATCGTTAACTTAGTCTATGGACCACTCCCGGGAAATGGCTGTAAAATTAATGACCATAAATGTCCACAAAATGTTCACTGAGTTCATTTAGTCCGTGAGTTGGTCTCCATTTGCTATGGTGGTCACTCAGGACAGGAGAGGTGGTATGTTGTGCGGAATTACTGGGCACCAAAGCTAGCTCAGGTCACTACTGCACTCATACTGCTTCTTGTAAGGCTTGTTCAGGTGGTTCCTGCAATAGTAATTCCTATAACATGCAACTTAAATCATGGGTTACAACAATTTAAAGGTATTTCCATTACAATGTCCTTCTGGACCGGTTTATAAGGGTTTGACATTGCAACGAACTCCTATATATAGATGTGGTGCCTGGGGATGTGGCTTAGTGGTGGACTTGGTAGAGTAGGGTAAGTGGTTGGACTTGATGATCTTAAAGGTCTTTTCCAATCTAATGATTCTCTGACTGCTTTCCAACATTTAAAATTAATGTTCATCTACATATATGTAGCATATTGTAGGTGAAAGTAGATAAGAGAAACCTCATGGATATTTTGGGGTCAGGTATACAGTGTAGCATTGACATGGTGGTGATCAGAATGGTTATGAAGATAGGAAAACACAAATTATTTTTGATAAGCTATGTGATTTAGCAACTTAAAATATTTTATTATTTTATAGGAAAATTAAAAAGCCTCCAAGTTACTTATGTACACAGAAGAATGCAAGCCATTTATTCCATACAGAATTGTCCTGGATCCTGAAGGCACAAGGAAAGAAGAAAAGGCATTTAGGATTGCACCTGATACGCACTTCTTAGCTGCTTGGATCTTGGAGCGTGCATTTACTCCATAAGAAGTGGCTGAGGGAGGTGGAGTTGTTCAATGTGGAGGACAGGCATCTTCAGAGGGACCTAACAGCAGCTACCAGTGCCTATAGAAAGGTCTTTGAGGGGATAAAGCTGAGCTCTTCACAGTGGTGCACAGAGAAGAAATAAGAGATTTGTTGAATTTAAATTAAATTGAAAGGGAGGTGGGGGGGGTGTCTGAAGATAAGTGAGGGGGGAAAGATACATCATGAGGACAGTCAGTCATCGGAACAGGTTGCCTCATAAGGCTGAGGAACTTCAACTTTGGAGGTTTACAGAGGGCTGGCAAAGCCTTGAGCAATTTGGTCTGAATTCAGTCTTGACTCTGCTTTGAACAGAAAGTTGGACTAGAGACCTTCTGAAGTCCTGATAACCTGAAAAAATCTATGACCATCCTTGGATAACAAAAAGCTATGATGCATGACATCTTTAGTGTTACAAAAGAAGATACACTATTTACCAAATCTGGGATATGATTATCATGATTAGCTCAATTATGACTAAATTTTACTGCTCATTTTAAACATATAAAAAAGAATATACTATTTCCCTCTTGACTCTAGTCATCTTGCTTTTTTAGAGTCTTATTTCCCTCATTGATCTTAGCCATAACATTAGCTGACTCATCCTAAAAGAAATGATTTACATGATCTTCCCATAATTTCTCTATGGAGGCTTCGTGGTCATTTATTTATTTATCTATCAATTTATTTATTTATTTAAAGCTGTAAATGGCTTTATAATGTTTGATCAGTTTGTGCCAATTATATGCTTTCTGAATGTATGTTCTTCTTGTAACAAAAATCAGTCAAAGAGATTATTTTCATGGATCCACAAAGGGCTTTGGTATCCTGAGAGTGCAGGTCATCTTAGTATCATAGAATCATAGAATGGTTTGTGTTGGAAGAGACTTTAAAGATCATCTAGTTCCACCCCCCCTGCCATGGGTAGGGACACCTCCAACTAGACCAGATTGCTCAAAGCCCCATCCAGTCTGGTCTTGCACACATCTAGTGTTAGGAGGTCTACAAGCTCCCTGGGCAACCNAATCATAGAATGGTTTGTGTTGGAAGAGACTTTAAAGATCATCTAGTTCCACCCCCCCTGCCATGGGTAGGGACACCTCCAACTAGACCAGATTGCTCAAAGCCCCATCCAGTCTGGTCTTGCACACATCTAGTGTTAGGAGGTCTACAAGCTCCCTGGGCAACCTGTTTCAATGTCTCACCATCTTCAGAGGGAAACGCTTAATCCTAATTTCTAATCCGAGTCTACCCTCTTTCAGTTTGAAGCCATTACCCCTCGTTTTATCACTACAAATCTCTGTAAAAAGTCCCTCCCCAGTTTTCCTGTAGGCCCTCTTCAAATAATGGCAGGCCACAATAAGGTGTCCCTGGAACCTTCTCTTCTCCAGGCAGAACAACCTCAACACTCTCAGCCTTTCTTCATAGGAGAGGTGCTCCAGCCCTCTGATCATCTTCAGCTGGCTTTCTGGGATGCACTCAAAGAAAACTTTCTGCCAAGGCAACAATAGGATTTACTTCCTGACAATGTCAGATACATTCATCTCAAAGAAGCCGTTTTCCCCAGACGTCTTTTCTTCAGAACACTGCTTCTTTTGTTTTAAGATGATCTGGAACTAGAAAGGAGAATATTTTTCCTTGATTTTGCCATTTTCAACTTTGAGTACTCAGTAAGTGAGCCTTGCTGTTGTTCCAGGTTTATTTTTTTTTTATATATAATCTCCAGCAATATCAAGAAATACTTAAATGAGACAGGCTTATTATGCCTGTAAGCTTATGCTTCTGCAAGTCTGTCATTTCTAGTATTTATTATCTTTTTTTTTCATACTATAATCTCTTCTTTAACCCTCATAGTGTTAATCTAGACCTCTTACATTCCTCACAGGTAACATCAAAGAATAACTCAGGCTGCTCTTTGAGTGATACATGTGAATTCTATTCTATGAAAGCATTTGTCAGATCTTCAGGCATACATTAAGATTTTCCAATGGAGAAAATTCACGTAATTTCACTTTAATAAATTAAAAATAGAATATTTTGCAAGCTTATTTAAATTATCTTAGACTCACGAGAGTTAGTGTTTACTTCACATAGGCTTCCTCTCTGTGCTAATATTGCTCCTCAGAAGATATTCATGGTGCCTGCAGGATTTCCAGGGTGATTAAAGCCATAGGATACTGCTACTCACATAGATTTAGACTCGCTGGCAAACTGTGTGGACTGTTGGATGGCAGGTGGCTTACGAGATCCCTGTCTTTGGGGCCACCCTAACGATTCCTGGCTAGCAAGTCCTCTCTGTGATTGTTATGCTGCAGTTATGTTGCTGGAGCATAGGCCCATACTGGCCACACCCTCTTCCTGGGCGTGTTCCTGGCACTGGGAGGACATTGCAGATAACCGGGTATTTCAGTATGGCCCCTCGCAGAGCTCTGTACTGACCTCTCTACCTTCCCACATAGGCAGGGGCCAAACTTTTAGTTTTGGCTCTGCGGCAGCAGTAGGACAGATCAAAAAGATCTGTATGGTCTAGAGAGGATGTCTTGCTTTCCACTCTTTTTTGTTTGTTTGGGTTTTGTTCTGTTTTGTTTGTTTGTTTATTTTGGTAAAAGTTTTGTGCATTAATAATAGTCATTTTGCAGCAGTGCTGGCTATACCCTTTCATGTTTCGCTTTGCAGATATGTCAGGTAGATAAGCAATACTGACATTTGGTTGCCAGGCATTTGCCAAGTGTTTTGAAGGTATCCATGAGGTGGAAGAGTAGAAGAAAGAGGTATTTTGCTACCTGCCCATCACGAGATATTATTAGACTTTTTTTTTCTTGTTGTGAGAAATAGCTTCTGACCCAGTACAGAAGTTTAACTAGCTAGAAATAGGGTTTAACAGTTTTTTAATAGGCTCAAGAGAAGTTAAAGATCAAACCAGAAAGACCTTTTGGTTCCATGCCAAAGTAATCATACCATATGGACTTGCTCTGCATAGGGCATTTCTTTTAGAACCTCATACAAATTCCACTAAAAAATTAATACTATCCCTCTAAATGCAAGAAAAACATTTGAATGTATTGAAAACATCACAGGTTCCCTTTTATAAAGGAAAAGTCAGGAAAATCTAGTTTTTAAAGGTTTTGATCTGTATTTCCTTAACAGTTTAATTAGTTCCTCTGATTTGAAGTTGTCAGACCCAGCTTTAAATAGGGAGAAATGTCTTTGCATAATGAAAGACGGACACTAACTGCAGCGACTTGGCAGAATTCCAGTCTGAATAATTACACATACTTAAATAAAATATCTTTTGACATTTCAGTTAAACAAAACTATCATTTATTCCCACCTGTCCTAAACTGAAGAATACTGCTGAGAAGACTTTGCATTTCGTATAAGAGTCAGACACCTTTCACGGATCAGCAAAATGTAGCTGGGCTATTAATGGGTCGCCATGTATAGAAAGGCTGATCCTGTGGAAATCAGTGGCAAAATTCCCTTTTACTTTTTTTAGTGGAGGATTCCACTTATCATTTCTGTGTCTGGTTTTGCCATCAACTTCACACAGGACCTTGTGTAAATTACTTTACTACTTCACAGAAAACGCCCTTCCCCCCCGTGCACTCCCCTCCCTTTCTAAATTCAGTCTAACGGTGCTTAAAAATTGACCACAATCTTATGTACAAATAATAAGTACTGTATAAGGCCTCTATTTTAATATAATTACTATGGGTAAGACAAGTAAGAGTCTCTTTGGCTTAAGGTTTTCCTTTACAAGGTTCCATTTTTCAGCTACTTACGTCAGATGGCCTGAACACACTTGTACTTTCCATGTGGGGTAGGGACCACAGCCTGAGATCTTTTGGAAATTTCATCACAAACGGTATGCATTTTTCTTCCTATCTATAAAGAGGTGCCCAGATTTGGCCGAGTTATGTGTTTCTTGAAACCTTATTTCTCATTTGCTCAGCAGTGACCTGGCAGAAATTGGCGCTTGGGTTTCTGAAAATGCCATCTGCACTGGGCATCCTCTGTCCCAAGGCCACAGGAGACGAACATGACTTCCACTGTAATTTCTCCTCCTGTTACCATGTACGGCTATGGAACAGCATCTAATAGCAAGGTCTAATATCCTCTGCTCCTGCTGTTCTTCCTTCTGCTGCCCTAGCAATGAAGAGATGGAGACAACATGAGGGAGATAGGAAGGATGCAAAATCGAGGAACACAGGATGAGGGAAAATCTGCTCAAAGCGACTTACTCAGCATCACAGAAGAACTCTGTGGTACATTCAAGCATAAAATTTGCTTTTCCTAGAATAGCATTATGGTTGCCAGACGTGTCACGTAATATGAGCTATCCTGTATTATAGTCTCAAATTCTGTCCTGTATTAAAACATATAGGTCATTAATTCCCCTTTATGTTCCAGGTATGTACAGTCATTGTAAACCTGGCAATCATACCACTAAGTTGGATCTCTCTTTTCTCTATGGGTTTTTCTGTATTTCCTTCCTTACACTGTGTGGGTAAACTCACTTCTGAGAGTCATGACAGGAGGTAAAAGCACCTACAGATACACACACAGGACTTATACCACTGTTAGATGGAGACATGCACCTGATTGTCCTCAGGATGAGTAGTAAATAGACCTTCAGGAAAGCAGGTTATTGGGTAAGGCAAAGAAAGAGAGTATAGAATCATAGAATCATTCAGATTGGAAAAGAGCCTTGGGATCATCAAGTCCAAACATTAACCCTACTCTACAAGTTCGCCTCTAAACCATATCCCCCAACACCACATCTAAGCGACTCTTAAACACATCCAGGGATGTTGATTCAACCACCTCCCAGAGTGTCTGACCACTCTTTCTACAAAGAATTTTTTCCTAATGTCCAGTCTAAACCTACCCTGTTGTAGCTTGAAGCCATTCCCTCTGGTTCTGTCACCAATTACTCGTGAGAAAAGACCAGCACCATCCGCCCTTCGGTGTCCCTTCAGGTAGTTGTAGAGAGTGATGAGGTCTCACTTTAGCCTCCTCTTCCTCAGACTAAATAGTCCCAACTCCCTTAACTACTCCTTGCAAGATCTATCCTCCAGGCCCTTCACCAGCTGCATTGTCTTCTTCTGCACCTTGATATCTCTCTTGTACTGAGGTGCCTCAAACTGGACACAATAGTCAAGGTGTGGCCTTGAGGGTGTGTGCTGAGTACAGGGGGACAATGACCTCCCTACTTCTGCTGGTCACACAGTTTCTAATACAAGCCAGGATGCCGTTGGCCTTCTGGGCCACCTGAGCACACTGGTGGCTCATATTCAGCTGCTTGTCAATTAGAACCCCCAGGCGTCTTTCCAGCCACACCTCCCCAAGCCTGTAGCGTTGCATGGGGTTGTTGTGACCAATATATAGGAACCGACAACTGGCTCTGTTGAAATGCATACAATCAGCCTTAGCCCACCGATCCAGTCTGTCCAGGTCCCTCTATAAAAGGGTAAGAGTAAAAAGAGTAAGGCTCTGTGCAAACTGAAATACCAATTTTAGTTCTGGATTGGAAAGTGGTGAAGGGTTGGTGGTAAAAGCCCTCTGGTGGTAACCTCTTCCCTTGGTACATGGGGAAGGTGTGGCAAGGGGATTGCAGTGATGCTTTGTGCTGGATATCTGCTTGTGAGATCTTGTTAGTTTTCTGAATGCAGCTAAGTCTCTCTGAGCAACTTGATATGGATGGAGCAACACTGTTCACAGGGATGCTGGAGAGCAAACGTTTGTGCTCAGGCCCAGATTTTCTGATCCTCAACTTTTTCGTTCAACGTTTGTAATGTTGGAATGGTTTTGAGAGGCCCTGTCCCACTCTGGACCTCAACTGAGAGTCTCCATTTGAGCTAATATTCAGTGCTATTCAACACATACTGCAAAGCCACAGCAAAATCCATCATGCTGTAGCCAGTACCAGAACAGGTGGATATAAACTATCCTGAATACACCTAACTTGTGCTGTGCTGGAGCATGTTGTGGGCTCTTCACAGACCCCAAACTTTTATTCCCAGGGGCTAGCAGGCTCTGTGATGTGCCAAGCAAACCCACAGCAGGCATCAGCAGATCATGTTATCTGTTGACAAAGGCTGCACTGAAAGTGCCTTGCCTGTGTCCTCAGCTGAAAGCCCTTCTGCCATCTTCTGAACACGAAGCTGTGAGGCTGTTAAAGAAAGCAGGACCCTGTGCTGCTTGTGCTGCCTGATATTCTGGCTACGCTTTCTCCTTGCCTGTTCCTGGTGGCAAGAATATCTAATTTTGTTTTTAAACAACTCAGTTGTGCTGCTTCTCCTCAGTATCCCTTCCCCTGTAGCATCATGTCTCCAAGCGCAGCTCCTCTGCACTGTGGCAGCAGTTGCTGGGGATCATCTGCACTTGCTGGAGCTCCTCTCCCTATGTCCTCTCCAGCACCCTCATTAGAAATGTGCATAATTCTGTGTTTGTAATTAGTATATGCTGTTCCAGGCCTAATTATACAATAAATTCTGGTTTATCAAACACTGCTCATCTGTTGTGTGAAAAACAGTTTAGGAATCCCAGCCTGACTTCTGCAGGGTTCTTCCTCCTTTGAAGTGGGAAGATCAGAGTCACAGCTGGGTGAGCGCAGCACGAGTTCTTCTGCCCCCGCTCAGGGTGACGGGTGTCAGCAGTGATGCAAGATGTGCTCCTGTTGAGCAAACATGGCTGGAGTGCTTCGCATCCCACAGTGCAGCCCAGAGACAGCGATAATCCTCGTCTGAGACCTATAAGCAAGATTTATAAGAGACAGCTGTAGTCTTCCTCCTTTCCTTTCCTTTCCTTTCCTTTCCTTTCCTTTCCTTTCCTTTCCTTTCCTTTCCTTTCCTTTCCTTTCCTTTCCTTTCCTTTCCTTTCCTTTCCTTTCCTTTCCTCTCCTCTCCTCTCCTCTCTCCTTTTGTGTCCGTCTCCTTCTCCTTCTCCTTCTCCTTCTCCTTCTCCTTCTCCTTCTCCTTCTCCTTCCCCTTCCCCTTCCCCTTCCATTTAAATTTTTTTCTTGCTCTTTAGCGTTTTCTTTTAGTGCTAACACCAGCTACCTTTTTCTTTTAGGAGAGCTGTTGATATTAGCCCATCACTGGAAAAAATCCCCAACTTTGTACATAGGCCATGAGCCAGTATTTTCAATGGAAATCATGGTGTGTGGTACTGCAAGCTATTTTAAATCTAATGAGAAATGCAGGAAATCCTGACATGAAATGAAGCTGACCTTGGTGACCATGACTGTCTCTCAGCATTACATATACTTGTGCAGTGTAAAACATACACAAGACTGCTCTTAAATGGGGAGACACAAATATTTATTCTACCTGCTATTTTGGGTAGTACCTCTTCTCCTCAACATCACAAATGAAAAAGCTCCCCTACCCTATTGCCAGTGTTGTTAGCAGGACTTAGGCTACCCAGAGTGAGGTGCAATGATAATAAATGCAATTTGTGAAATGCAATGAATCGCTGACTGAGAAGTGACCTGCTGATGATGCAAGCTAACCTCATGCCACCGGGAGATGTATTATAGCCTATCCTAGGAAAAGAAAATTGTGGTGTGAAACTTAATCTTTCGTCTGTATTAGCAATTCAAGACTGTCTCTAGGGAGTAATAGGCATGGGAGTGAATGCCGTCCCATGTCTCCCATGCAGGCAGTTGGCAGAAAATTAAGACAGTGCTCCTGTGTATCACAGCGCCTGCCAAAAATGGGACAGTGCAGAGACTTACTACATGCAGCACTTGGCACAGGACATCCAGATACATTCCATGCTGGAGTGCTGATGGTTTAAACACAGAAGGAGATGGATGGTGACATCAGATAAGTGTGATATTATGTCAACAGATCGTATTAGAGTCACACGTTGTTTACATGTCTTACGTGAACTCTTCTATTTTCTAGAGGAAAGGACAAAGTTTAACGTGGTTTGTAATGAAGCCTCTGCTCATGCAAACAGAAAGCTGCATGTGTCACATGTTGAGGATTTAGGAAGCACGTACAATACGTAAAATATACCCATATATTGTAGCTATATGTCTCTATATGCATATACTTTATATAAAGATATATCTTAATGCATATACACATATATATATATTACAAGCAAAGCAAAATAAAGGGCAAAATTAGATGCTTCTGGTAGAACCAGTGTTATCTTTTAAGGCTCTTCAGTCTGGAGACAACCTTGAGTTACCTGGTTTTATATAAATCTATATATTTGTTTAAATGTGTGCACATTAAGGAATGTGTATGGATAGATATATGTTTAATTTATGTTTTTAAAGTCATATGAAAATGGGGTACTGCCACATAAAGATCTAGCATACAGAAGCATCTGTTTCCAATGACAAAACACGTAATTTCAATAAATATTCCTTCTCTAATAAGATGCAAGAAATACATTATATAGACTATTGAACATTTCCAAAAGGCCCTGAAGAATCTCAGTTTCACATTACAGAATTCAACAATAATCTTTACTTGAATATATGAAGATTCAAAGGTTGAAAAATAGAGATGGAAATAGTGTTCTGAGACTGTGCTCATAAGCATCATATTTATGTATGAAGTAGCAGAATTATGTGCATCAGCAGCAACGATACACATTCCCTAAGTATTCTTGACATCCTGAATCTGAAGAGAAGACAAAGACAGTTTGCCACAGAAGCCAAAATAAAGAGAATAAGGCTACTGACCTGAAAGTTAAATGATGTTACCTGCCCATTTTAAAATATGCTTGTGAGCCTCACTGGGAAAGGTTTCAAAACACATAGTCCACGGCTTCAGTTCTGTCATTCACTGTCACACTGAACTTGCAAAACAAAGTACAGCTCACCATGGGAGATGGTGTGAGAACAAAGCGGCATAGGTTTTGTTTTGGAGAAACTGAATCCCACAGGATACCTGCAAGAAGTTTAGTAGCCCGAGCATATGATATGTTCAGATCTCAGAAGAAAAAAGTCAGATAAGTTTTCAATAAACCCTATACTTGAAGCACAGATCAATATCAACTTAGTGTTAGCAACAGGCAGTATATCCGTAGCAGGATGTTCTGGCTGCTGATCTGTTAGATTCACTTATATCATTGAAATAATGTCTTAGCTTTCTCTACCTTTGGCTTCCTAATGGGAAAAAAAAATGAAAAGATGAGGACAGTGAATCATAACAAGAATTGGAAACTTTGTAGTATCTATAGTCGCTTGGCTAGATTTAACCAAATAATTTTAGGGAACCATGTCATGTTCCTGCTAGAAGACTTAAATGTTCTCTGAAGTCAATGATTCAGCGGTGTTTCTATGCGAAAGATTGTTATGATGCTAACTCATTAGGGAGGATAAAGTCAATATGCACATGGACTTCAAAATTTTCTCTTCTATAAAATATACAGCCGATTGTTATTATCTTTGAATATCCAGGAATTGGCACCTCTGTAAAGAGATATTTTATTTAACTGTCTAGAAGAGGATTTAGGGAACTTAACAGGAAGCCTTATTTGGAGATGCTGGCCTCAGTCCAGGTTCTGCATCATGTGCAGCTAAGTCTTCTGTTTCAAGGTGATTATAGGAAAGGAGATAGATCACGTTCAAGTTCTCACACTCAGTTTTGTTTCACTAACATTAGAAGAACAAATCTAGATTAGTAGAAATCCTTACTAGGTCTTCAGAAGTCCAGAAATCTTCATTATACCCTCTTTCATTCCAGCTTGGTCTTCTACACTCAAAACAAATCTATCCATGACAGTAAGCATGTGTTAAGATGGTTTATCACTAGGAGATGAATTGGTTTTCATATTATGGTATACGACTCTTTGGTTCTATGTCACAGGCAGTAAACCATCATCACAGATTATTAATTGAGAATTGGATTTCTTCTGGAGAAGTGTACCTGTACCTTAAATAAATCTGTTCTTGGTGTCTGTGGTGGCTTAAAATATATGGAAAAGTGTATGAGAGAGTAATTCAACGTGAGTTCAAGGATGGAGGAGAAGCAGGGAATGCAGAAAGCTACTGAAGAGACCAGACATCGTGTGAAGGTGGAGGACAAGAGAAACAGGGATGATTACTACACTGAACTAACTTGGGCACAGGGAACATGTGACCGGAAAGGTCCTCCCAGTTTGCACAGTGAGCAACCACATCATGCAGTCCCATTCATAAACCCTGGAAATTCCACCACAAAGCTGCTTCCTTAGTATGTAGCTAAAATAGGATCTTTCTTGGACTAACAGTTATAGCTAAATTAAAAAGCATGCAGGATTTTTCCACTTTCTTTTTTCTTTTGTTTGTATGTGTCTGAATAACAAGGCATAATGCAGCTCTGACCTTTTCCAGACCTCAGTTATACTTCATACCTATTAACAAATATAAACTATCATGATCAGAAAGGACTCATAATGCGTTATTGATATTTGCAGTGCTTTACTTTTCATCATCTCCTGTACCAGGAAACCTTCAGAGTGTGCTGCTGGCCACAGTATGCAAAGACTGTCTCTGTGTTTTGTCTGGTCTAAAAGACCACACTCACGAGTCTAAAATATTATATGTGTAAATGCCCTGCGAAGAGCTACTTGGCTGAGCTTTCAACTTGCTTTTGCAGCTGCACAGTCCTGGCACACAGCTAAGCGTGTGGCTTGTGGCTGTGGCTGAAAATTCTTGAATGGAAGGGAGGAACGGGGAATTTCATGCTGCCACCATGAGAAAGCATCGGGATTTCCATGATGACTCCCCTGTGCATTGACCCCCTATGTTGGATTATGTCA
>WEIS01020298.1:22050-41830 GCA_013389965.1 Todus mexicanus | reverse complement strand
AGTACTTGGCTCTGCCCTTCTCTTGAGGTTGTCAGGCACAGAAGTCATGAGGATCAACAGCAAGCGGACTAGTGTTGGCCCAGTAGTTCACATCTTTGGCTAGGAAAAAGGGGATCTGGAGCTTCCAGTCCCAGGTGTGGACCTGTTTTTCATCCTACGTGAGCAGTACAAAGTGGATCATTCAGCTCTGCCAGGCGGAGAGCAGCAAAAATGAAGGAGCTGCTGAAACTGAAGAGACCAGGTCTTTAGTGCGACTAAGAGTAACAGCTACAGTTGGTAAACAGGTAGCTGAAGTCATCTTTGTAACCAAACAGCCACCTTGAAATCTCTAACCTTCACAGCCTTGCACTTCTGCAACACCTGCTAACCAGCTCTCCCTCCCAACTTAACAGTTTGGTGGGCGAAAACAAGAATGACCATAAGCATCTGACATCTGAATTGAAAACTCCTTTCAGAAGCAAACCAAAGGATTTGGTTTAGGATCTGCTGATAAGCTTGAATTAAGAGCACTTTGTGCAACCATTCGATTTTTGTTTCAAAATGTTTTACATTGTGTTTTGGAACATTTTGTTCCCGTGCAACACTGACCCTGCTTTAGGGTTTTGGCATAACTTTGTAGTGTGGGGTTTTTTCATGGCATAATGCTCAGAAACATAAGTATCCCTGTTGAACTTTGCCAAGCAAAGGAATCATACAAAGACCGCCAACTTTCTGGATTCACTCACTGCATCGGCTTTATTATAACAGCAAGTATTACTGAAAGTGTAGCTCACCAAATAAAAGATCTTTCTTTCCTCTATGTAAGCTGGGCTTTTTTTGTTCCTACTTGCACATGCATATGAGTAGACTGCTGCCCTGAACATTACCTTTTTCAGGTATGAAAAAAGAAAAATAATAAATCACTTTCTATCAATAGTCCAGGGAAAGATTAAAACCTCGCCCAGAAATGTGACTTAATTTACAGAAACCCATAAAAGCCAGGCTGGGTGCCAAGCAGTGCAGCATTATTTGTGCTCCAGCATTCTTTACCTCTTTATGTTCATCAGTGCATGACTCGTTAGACAACTCTCATTCCATACAGACAGATGAATAATTGTCTCAAGTAGATGTGGCTTACAGTCCTCCTAACTTCTCAAATTGACTGGGTAGGCTGTAAGGAGTGGCTTTCTGCCTTATGAAATCTATTCTGTAACTTAAAGACCTTTGTAAGTGAGTTAAAGGTTTGGAGTGTTTCAATGAGTCCTGGTAACACCACAGGACATGATCGCACCATGAGCCCCAAAGCACGAAAACGAGAAGGAGCAAAACAGAAGCAAGAGAACAATCTCACAAAGTACAACCATTAGTATTTGTGGTGTTACTGTAATGAACTGTTTAATTTCTCTTAAAAACCTCTGCTTGGTGCTTCATAATATTATGAAATGAATCTGGAAATGAGGAGCCACCAAACTGCATTACTGCATAATTTTTGGTAAGATTCTTCAGGGATGTGGGCTTGGCCCTCTGCTCCTCACTATTCATGTCAGAGAACTGGAAGACTATAAACTCTTTGCTAGTGACATGCAGTGAAAAATGAGTGGTGTGCTCAAGAAGATACGGGAAAGGTCGTGTTACACAGAGTGCTGTGGATCAGTTGGCCAGGTGAGTTCATTTGAGCAAAGTTATTTTAATATGCAAACTTGTATATTATGAAACAAAGACCACATGGGTCACATGTGACGTGAGACCATATCCCAGAGGGCAAGTCACTGCAGAAAGTCCCACCATAGCAGCAGGTAAGGGACAAGAGTTCCTGGTGCAGGTGAATATTGGAATACAGAACTGGAAGTGACAGTACCATCTGGAAAGCTTCGTCCAGTTTAACATTCACAATTTTTCAAAAGGTAAAGTGGGGGAAGAAAACCCAGAAAAAAAGGCAACAAATGACACTGGATCTTAGAAATTGAAGAATTGAAGCAGCTAAATTTAATTTGGTTTCCCAAAAGAAATGCTACTGAACAGAGGCTTCCTGGGAAGACTATTTTATATGAGAGGTCTCTCAAATTTACTAGGAAAAGGTCTTGACAGCACTCAGTTGCTGGAAACCGAAATTAGTCAAGGTCAGATACTTTCTAAAACGTACATTATGGCTCAAATGGGTATTAGAATCCAGGGTGACACTTTTGACAGTTCATGCTATACAGCAAGCGAGGCTCTGTGGTTAGGCACCACAGTGTCACTACCACAACAGTGATGACTCTCATTGAATGGAGGCATAGTCTCCCATTTCTGCTGCTTGGACAATGTGGAATCAGTGTGGGTCATTTTTTTGTGTTTTCATTTCAAGATTGCTCCTCCCTCTTAAAATACAGATTGAAACACGCACAGTAACAGATTTCTAGAAGATAAATTTTCTTCAGTGTTCAGATAGTCCCTACACTAACATTTTGCATGTTCTTCCTATCTGTTGCGGACATTCTTTTTATTGCATGTCACCCCCACCTGTCTACTGCCTGTTTGGTAGAGGCGACTACGAAGCTTGGCAGTGTTGGAATCCTTGCCCGCTTGTTTGCTACCTGTCTGCATTGAAACGAGGACTTTTGAGATAGGTACTACTAAGAACCAGCTATAACACTACATAGCTAAGATAGCAATGAGGTCCTAGGTACAGAATATACACGATTCACATTTGGCGTATATCTCATATTTAGTCCATTCATAGCTTGCGCTTCTTGACATGCACAATGCTGGAGGTGCATGCACTAAGGTTTGGCAACAGATATGATGGGCTGACGCCAACAATCACTGTGAGTGGAAGGCACAGAGCAAAGTGATAGCTTTCCTACTGATTCTTGGATGTAGCAAGCTGTCCCATGCCCGGCAAGAGGCTTCTCCAGAATGGTGGGTGTGCAACATGCGTATTAGTACCTGCACAGCAAAACATAGTTGATAATCTACTGGTCAACACCAGGAGTTGTTTGGGATTGTGAGGTAGCTGCTGGAGAAGAAACTGGAGAGCCTCCAACTCAAAAGACAAAGCAAGACAGGAAACACACTGATGAAAAGGAAGGAAGAAATCAGTATTCAGGGTTTGGTTCCTGGGATAAGCTTTCAACAGGGTTGCTGTTATATATTCTCTGAAAATAAAATATAGTCCTATCTCCTGGCACTACTGTTAATCACATAAAACACACAAGAATATACTAAAAGTCTGCTGCTTTTCAAATGACTGTTGAAACCAAGCAGAAGTAAAAAAGAAGAGGAAGTAAAACAGATGGGAGGAGATAAAAGTCACAATATGAACACCCTGATTTAAAGCTTGACAACCACTCTAGCCAATAAGCACAGAGTAACTCTTACCGGATTTTCAGTCTGGTTGATTCCAATAAGAAAGACAAGCTCAGAGAAGAAAAGGGCAGCCACCAGGTTTTTGTGGATACTGTGCAAGTTGGAACGTAGCGTGCGGATCAGGACCAGCAGTATGAAGGTGATCAGCAAAGCCACCAATGAGATGGATACCGTTGTGTAAGTGACGATCTTCAGAGGAAGCACCTCCCCATTCTGCAAAAAGACAGATTGACAGGACCTCTATGAGGTTTTCCTTCCTTTTCCTTCAATCAAATCTACTAACTGGAATGTCAATGTTTTCATTAGTACTGAGCAAATGTAGAGATCTGCTTTAGGACCGACAGAAGTTCATGATGCCACCTCTTAAGTCACTCAGCTTGTTGAGTGTGTATGGGCAGCACCTGGAGGGTGCACTGACCAGGTAAGAAGCTCCTTTCAGCAGACCCCATGGTGGGTGCTGTCAGGCACAGGACAATGTACTCCTGACACACTGCGACATAGGATCGATCTGCTGCTGATGCTCAGAGTCATGCTCAAAGCTCAAGCTCAAGCTCTGAATCAAAGCCCTTGCAAACCAAAGCCCTTGAAAGACGTGAGCCTGATGTCACCCACCTCTCGTTTTGAAATGTCCATCAGAACGGCAAAGCTGGTTATATGGTTGCACTGACAAGCGATATGGCTCTGGTTTCTGGAAAACAACTCGCATCCTCTGGAGGACCAGGCACCTGTGCCACCAACCCTGCAGAAGAAAAAGGCATTTTTGAGAGCCATCCTCTGATCTCCTCTCACCTCCTGCTGCTATTGCTCTCTGGGGCAGCTCGCGCTCCCCAACCAGAGGGGAATGTAAGTATCAAGACAGAAATATTTATATTTCATCTGCCCGAAAGGGTATCGTAACTTTAAAAACCTTCAGTTGAAGTAGTTTCTGATATGAAAGCTGTCTTTGCTGGCCAAGTTTTGTGGTTTTACAACTATCTGTTCCAAATTTTTTTAAAAAAAGAAATTAAAAAAATTGCTTTTGGGTCAGTGAGCACACAAGCAGTATGTGGAAGTGATTGCACAGAGCAAATTTGATGTAACAAAGGTAAAAAAGTACCAAAACCAGAGAGATACAAGTTTTTGAGTCACCTCTATTTCCCTAGATCTACACAAAGCTTGTAGAGCTCTTACATGAAACATGTTTCAGCAATAATATGATCTTGTTCTAGTGTCACTCTGAAAAGTACACAAGAAGAGGTTAAAACCAGTAAGTAATATTTTGTTTCAGGAGATCTCCTGTGTTAACACTGGGAAGGAATTGCTCCCTTAAAAATTCTTCCCTGTGCAGCTTTGCTTAATGCCAGTGACTTCAGGAATTATTTGGTACCAATATTATTCTGTTCTGAAGTTAATGAGTAATAGAAATAGTCTTGTAGTTACTGAAAGAGTTTTTAATTAGATATGACAGGACATCTTCATTCAGCAATAAAATATTTGTTAAACAGTTTTAATACCACTTTCTCTTGGAAAGTACTCACTTCTCAAAAACTCTTCCATTACACGAAGTTTATGAGCGGCTTTTTAACTGTGGGTAGGAAGATGTAACACAGACAACAATGCCACTGAAGTTGCCAGCAAATAGCTAATAGATGAATCACTTTAGAGCTAATGAGTTATTCAAGCCCGTACGATGTTTAAAAATTCCTGAAAAAGGACTTGCCATTCCCTCTGAATTGGCAGAATCATCCATATGTACAAGCAAAAGTACTACTTTACACAGACACAAATGAAGTAGTTCATTATTGTGAACAACAGATTTCTGCTGCCTCTTTGATCCTTTCAATGATATAACCTCCTGAAACTTTTGACTAGGAGGTAAATATTTCCTAGGTTAGTTTGCTCTTTCATTTCCAGCATAGGTTATTGCCTTTTAATGGATTTTTCCGTAGATTTCCTAGAGTTTTGGGGTTATTAGAAAACAAGTAACAGCTATTCCCCTTAGCTTGGGCAGGCAATATCATTCTCTCACTATATACCTGGTTTTATGGTTGAAAATTGTATTATATATGTAATAGTTACAATACTGTGAAATCAAAACATGCAAAGCATGTAGCTACTTCTCAATGCATTTTCTTATCCACACTCTCGAAATATCTCCAACAGGTCAGTGTTATTTCCAGAATGCCATAAACCCAACAAAACACTTATGAGCACATACAGTTCTTAACCTTTTTCATATTTTCAAGAAAAATAGGTCTGTGTCTTCAACTTTCCTGAACACGAAAGACTTAAATCAGCCATTTTCAGAATATTTCATCTTTTCCCTCACAGTTCCCTCCTGGAGAGTCAAATACTCTCTCCTTACATCCTACTTATCTACTATGATTGCTTCCTAAAAACTGGAAGAGGTCTAAGGTCCCAAAGAAGGTATTTCCTCTCCCTCTAATTCTTCACTAAAACAAATGAAACCAAATCCATAATGGTTGACGGAATAAAAGGTAAGTTGCTTCTTTTCAGTGTAACTTCCTTTGGGTTGACTTTTAATTCAAAAAAATTGAGATTCAGAAATATACAATCTTTACTCATATAATTTTATCTAGGAAACCTTCAGTCCTCCTTTCTACCAATATGAAGACGCGGTTTTGTAATTTTTTGCACTGGCTGTGGCTGAGGCTGAGGTGGGTACCTGCTTGCTGTATACTCTGTCCATAGTCACTGGAGCGTATCAGGAGAAGATTCAGCTCATGTAAGAACGGAATCTTCTGGAGACACCCTCCTAAAACGAGGACATGGGGCAATGAGAGTTCTAACATAGGGACCTTAAGATAAGCCATGAATTCAGGCACCGGAGTCAGACTATGCCTGTTCAGATAGACATCTGTGGGCGCAAAGCCTGAGCAAACACAAAGAAATTGTGAGGCTTATTGCTGGGTGAAAATGAACCCTGCAGAAAGACATGATGACACTGTGTTTGCTAGAAACCACATGGCTAATCCTTCGTTGTGATGATAATGAGCAAAAAGGCGTTTCCTCCAGAACGATCTTCCTGGGCAGAACTTCTCTGCTACTGAGACAAGTGCCACGCATAGCCCTAAAGCAAGTAGGAGACATACGTGATGGAGTGATTCCAGAAGACACAGACAGGCTTTGTTCTCTCCTCCGTTTCCAGCATGGCATACTCCACTATGATGGGCTTTTCCATCAGGTTCGGAGGAAGCTTCCCGTCACTGTGAATGGCTGTACTCACTACAGGTGTGTTAATAATAGGGCGATTTGGCAATCTGCAGAAGGAGAAAAATTTCGCAGTGATCTAAATGTTAAAATGCAAAGCACTGATTTGGTAGCTTCTGCAAATAAAAGATTTCCAGCCGCTTCCACTCAGAAAGTGAAGTAGATGCACCATCAGCATTCCACACAGCCATGTTTCCAAAAGCTGCTGGTACTACTGACATGGTTCTTCTCCTGCAGGGTGCCAGAGGAGAATACGAGACAGTACAGTGATGACAACTGCTGCACAGATAACATTTGGTCAGCATAAAAGCAGCTCTGTCTGCACACTCAGAGTGAGTGGAAGAAGAGATCTGCACAACTGACAAAGAGGTTTGAAGTTTACCTCAAGCTTCTTCGGTCAGGATCATAGTTTTCAGGCAGGAGGTGTCCCAGGGATCGGTATATAATGACCATGGCAACGGTGTGATGTGTTGAGTCATCCGGGTGTCGCTTCCTTCTCTTTGCAAAAGCACTCTCAGGGCTTAATCCATCACTGTTCACTTTAGAGGATAATCTTTGATTTGAAGGCTTCATTGTAGGCACTGCTATGGAATTAACACAAATATTAAATTCTTTCCACACAACTTGGGAGCGACCATTTAAACTGTTAATTTTGCTTTGCAAAGATACAGAAATGTTACCATTGTTATAACTCTAGGCTTGTAACTCTAACGTTCTAGTTGGTATCTTTAATAAAATTTTAGCACATTTCGTAGTTATACAGCTCACAATCAATAACCAGTGAACCATGAATAACCATTTAGTCTAGCTAGAAAATAAGCCATTTCTAAGCGAGAAGATCCTTAAATATATAATAATCTGTGTATGATTAAAGGAGAACATTAAAACAATATGCACTCTATTCAACTGTGTGTGCCTTTATATATGGCAAAGCTACTGTTATGAATACACCAACAGGTCAACTGGGATTTCTCCCTGCTAGTTCTGTCATATAATGGGCTTTCAGTTTTTGGCAATATCTCTTAAAATTCACATTCCCTTTTTTCTTACAGAAAAGATACAAGTCATACAAGTGGGCGCCCTGTTTCTGAAGAAAAAGTCATGAAGTTATATTAGCTTATTAATTATTATGTGTTATTTTCACAAGTGTTACTATTTCCCCATTCGGAAGACATTCAGCCATGCTATGTGTATAATTCTTGCACTTCGGGTTACCCTCTCTCTCTTTGCTTGCCCAAGGTAACTTGTGGTTCCTCTCAGTGATCTCGAGGTGCTTCAGAGACACTGTGAAGGGGGTACTTCCCCAACTATTCTCCCTCATCATCAGTCTCCCCGCACAGCTCCATACTTATTTGCTGTCTAATTCTGACAACATGACTCTGCTACCTGATTTGGTTTCTCCATCTCTCAAGTTGTCTCCCTCCATCTCTGCAGGGACCGGGGGAAGGTGGCTGTGGGGCTGTAGGCTCCAGGCAGCCATCCCATCCTATGCTGGTGGGAACGGAGGCAGAGCATTTCTCTCGCATTGACAGGGCAGATCGAGGGGCCTCGGGCGAGACCTGACAGACAGGTACAGCCAGTTACGCAGCCCCCCATGCTGGTGTCGCTGCCGGCAGGCAAAATGCCTCAGAAGCATGTGCAGCTGCTCCATCCCTAAATAATGTTCACTTGTGTAGATGGTCACCTCGCTCTCACCCTAGTATGACTCTGCTTTGCAAGGATTAATCACGCCCCTCGGGAGCTAGTCAAAATTTCCCTCCAAACAGCAGCAGAAGGGTTTTTACCTTTCCTGTCTGAAGGTCTGAACAAAGTATCAGGGAAGACAACAGATGACTCCAGATCTTTTGGATAATCTTCTTTAATCTCATGAAATCGTGGTATTCTAGCTCCCGTGAAATTAGACTTGTCAAAGATGTCAACGGCAATAACTGGGGGGAAAATGTTTCCCATAAAGTTAACTTCAATGCTTTCAAATATGATCTTGCGACAAAATGAAACACGATTGAAAAGCTAAAATTACTGCACAACATAGAGAAGACATTTAAAACCCAAAACACAAAGTCAAATTTAATTTCTCTCTCTTAATACCTGAAATGGCAACTCAAAGTTTATGTGTCAGCAGTATGTTACATTTATAAAACTGTACATCTGTTTTGCAGTGAAAAGGAATTCACAAGGCAGTATCTCATACTAGGGAAACACTACTGCAAACACTGGAAATACCCCAATCAATGGGCCCTGACGTTAACCACCTAAGGGTGCTAAGAGAGCTGGCTGACGTTGTCATGAGGCTTTTCTCCATAATCTCTGAGAAGTTGTGGAGATTGGGGGACATCTCAGAAGACTGGAAGAAGGCTAATGTCACTCGTATCTACAAGAAGGGCTTAAAGGAGGATCCAGGAAATTACAGGTCCCTCGGTCTTCCTTCAATCCCTGGGAAAGCTATGGAAAAAATCCTCCTGGGTGCTATCACAAGTCAAATGAAGCATGTAATTAGGAAAAGCCAGCATGGATTCACCAGGGGCAAGGTGTGCTTGACAAACCTGATCACCTTCTATGATGAAGTAAGCTCCTTGGTTGATGTGGGGCAAGTGGCGGACATTGCTTACCTGGATTTCTCTGAGGCTTTTCATACGGTTCTCAACAGCCTCCTCCTAGAGAAACTGATGAGTTATGGTCTAGACAAGTGGTCTGAGTGGTGGGTGGGGAACNCTCTGAGGCTTTTGATACAGTTCTCAACAGCCTCCTCCTAGAGAAACCGATGAGTTATGGTCTAGATAAGTGGTCTGTGTGGTGGGTGGGGAACTGGCTGACAGGCTGCACCCAGACGGGGGTCGTAAATAGCTCTTTTTCAAACTGGCAACCTGTCACAAGTGGGGCCCCCCAGGGACCAATATTGGGCCCAACACTATTAATAGATTTGTAAGTGCTACAGTTGAANAGGGGTACAAGTTACTCCTGGGGAGACTGTGAAAAATTTTTCTCTTGTGTTAAATCAGAACGAGAACCATCAGTCATTGGAATAACCTCCCCAGGGTAGTGGTGGAGTCCCCAGCACTGGATACTTTTAATATTTAGCAGGACAGGGTGCTGGGCCGTCTTATCTGGGCTGTGCATTTTCCAGGGAAGGTTGGACCAGATGATTGTTGAGGTCCCTTCCAACCTGGTATTCTACAACTCTAGAAGTGGCATGTTACAATTTCATACTTGCTTCTTGTAGGGAAGGTCAAATGTGCTGCTTCAGAAAAAACAGTTCTTCTCCATCTGTTAAATTGCAAAGTCAGCTGAGCAAAGAAAATAATCTGGATTTACCTGGGACTACTCCTTAGTCCACCAATTCTCTTTCCGCTACACTAGCAGTTCCTCTCTGGCTCACCTCATCAGCTCTGCCTGTTGTCTAACTGCCAAAATATTTAAAAGCAGCTGAGTTGGCTTGAACTTTCCCATTTAAGAGAAGTAATAGAGTGCCAATTTAGATGTTCTAATAAAAGTGAGAAGCTGGGAGTCCTGGGGTTAGTCCTACACCAAAAGCTGTGATCCACTACAAATTTCTATATGAAGAAATATCCAAGTTAAGATCTGCAAATTCCCATTCCTTTCCTAGTCTCTGAATAACTCCCAGATGAGCCATTAGGAAACTCCATTAACACCATGTTCACCTGGAAAAACTGTTCAAAAGAAAACAGAGCCCTTTCAGGCTAGTGTTGCCTTATCCCTCCCAAGCTCACGCCTTTTCACTCAGGAAAAGCTGGTAAAGAAAAATCAGGATTTAAAACCTGCAAGAAATTCTGGCATTTTTCATCTCAGTTATGCTCAGCTAGAATACTGAGCAGACTTTCTTTCTGAGTGTGAAGATAAAAAAATTTTGATTCTGAAAGTCCTGAATATCAAAAGACAACATTTCAGTTTTGGCTTATTAAACAGAAATCAAAGTATTTGAGTTTGGCTTAGTTCAACAATAATCCTTCCCCCCTGGAGCTGAAGCAGAACTTCACACCAGTGTAGCTTGACTGACTCATGCCTTTGCTTTTTATGCTCCTGTGACGACAGACATGAAACACTCCATGGACAAGGTTTGTAGGCAAAGGTAAATTCACCTTTTATATCAATGGATGTAGCTGAGAAAATAAGACAGGCTTTTTGGCACATGAGCTCTTCTTCAGGTCTGAAATAAAAGCAGCAGCTTGAAAAGATAAATACAATTTAGATTACTCCTGAAAGAAAAAACAGACAGCAATGCTGCTTGGGAGGGACCTCAGGAGGACGCGGTTGTTCCCCCGTAATCACTCTCTTCAACTACCTGAAAGGAGGTTGTAGCAAGGTGGGGTTTAGTCTCTTTTCCCAGGTAACAAATGGTACAAAGAGGTGGCACCAGGTGAGGTTTAGGTTGGATATTAGAAAAAATTTCTTCACCAAAAGGATTCCAAAGCCCTGGAACAGACTGCCCAGGGAACTGGTGGAGTCACTATCCCTGAAAGTATTCAAAAGACATGTAGATGTGATGCTTAGGGACATGATTTAGTGGCAGACTTGGCAGTGTTTGGTTAATGGTTGGACTTGATGATTTAAAGTATTTTCCAACCCAAGCAATCCTATGATTCTCTGGATATTTTGGACCCCAAGGATTTTTGTAAGGCTGGGAAGGTGTTTGAAGGTTTGGGTCAGTAATTCTGAGAAAATACTTTTCGGCACAGGAATTTCTACAGAAGATGATTTTCTGGATAGGTTCCAGGTTAGGAAGGCATGTAAAAATCAGAGGTATAAGATGAATAGTAGGGTTGGGGTTTTTTGTACTGCAGTAATTCTTCAGGTGACGGTGGTGTGATTCTTCAAAAATATCATCTACTATGTTCAACTATATGAGGTAGTCTCAAAAGGCATTACTTTTACCTACAAACTTTGCTCTTCCTACCATCTGTACACCACTGTGGCTGCAACAAAACGCCACCCAGGGCAGTGGCACAGCTCAGAGGGAAAACAAATCAGACATCTCCCAGGAGGCCCCCATGGCAACTGAGCGATATGGATCAAGGCTCAAGTGATTTGAAATGAATGCGCTGATTAGACGAGAAAATCCAGCTATGTTGTCTCTCTGTGCACACTACTAAAACAAACTGCTAGCACCTCTACCCAACACATTTTAAAGCTCTAATACAAAATGGTAGTTTTCAAAACAGATACTCACTCATGTTACTGGTAACAATGACAAAAGGTCTCATGTAGGTTTTCTTCATGTTCTGGGCCACGTTGTTGAAATATTCCTCATAGTGCCTGAGCAGGTGAGCGGTGCCACCCTCCGTTCGCTGAATTTGCTCCCAGTGCTCCTTGTTGCTACGGTCCAGGAGAGCACTACCCACTTTGATAATATTCTGAGAAACAAAGCACAAGCCTAAATTATGAAGCAAACAAAGCGCTGGGTTTCATGTGAGGAATATTGAAAATGATTGGCATTACTGCCTCAGGTGAGTGTATAATGAAATATTTTAATGGATGCACGTTCTTCTGCAGACGTTTGAAAATATGCACACCAGTTACTCACCCTGAGGTTTTTTGTTTCTTAAAGCAAATCCCTCCAAACTTTTTATGAGCAAAGTAAGCCAAAATTGGAGGCTCCAAGAGAACTGCCTACTTTCTTTCCCCTTTACGACAGGAAATGTAGCAAGAAAATGCAGAAGGAAAATCTAACCATGTTTTCTTTGTCTCAGAAAGAGACTAGAAAAGCAGAGTGCTTGGTATGTACACTGAAGAACTCCCCCAGAGAAATCAAAATAATGTGATACGTTAAAAATCAAAAGAAAGCCATAGATAGCAATATTGCTTTCTATTTTGATTTTTTTTTTTTTTTTTTTTTTTTTTTTTTTTTTTTACTCTGTTGATTCCTGGATAACTTGAACAACTTACACGGTGAAGAATGACAAAAGCAAATATTAACTTGCATACACGAGCTTGAAAATATATAAGAAAACTGAAATCACATTGTTATCCCCCTATTTTTATGTTGCTTACAAATGGTGTTAAAAAGGAAGTTCTAACTGAGGACCTACCCCTTCTGCCCTTTCTTAACAAGAATATGCAAAGAGACTTTCAGGTTGAATGGAAGAAAATCTCCATAGAGTGTTAAATGGTTTAAATGGGAAAGCTGATAAGAAGTTTTCAATCTTGCTGTATATATGAACTACATTGTTGTGTCAAAACCTAATTCCCAACTAAGGTAAAATTTGAATACCTGATGGTAGGAATGAATCACCTCAAGCTCTAAAATAGCCAAGGCAAATATCTAGGCTTCACATTTAGAAGCAGATGGAGAAGATGGTATATTCTCTAAGTATTGTCTGAGGTTGTAAGCGTGTATCTGAGACAAAAGAGGCTATGACTATCTTTATCTAGGGTAAGAAGCTCTACATGGTTCCCCAGGAACACAGGAGACATGCTGTACTTGGTACTAGGCCTCCTTGGTGTTTGTGAATGTTATTTATGGGATTTTATTATCTATTTTTCAGGTTTCTACCTGAGACCACAAAAAAAAATAATTCGTTCTCTCCTTGTTCTCCCTCAGTCTAGAATGTTACCTCCTTTTTCTCATGAGCTTTACTGATTAGTTTGCAAATTCCTGACCTATCCTAAAAATAATCAGGGAGTTCCTGAAAACATATCTGTATGAGTTCCAGTGCCAAGTGCGGAGAATAATAAATTAAATAAGGGGTTTCCAAACCAATTTTTTTCCCCTGATTCTTCTAATTTTTACTTAATAAAACATACTAAAAAATAAGTTCCTTCTCAAGATCTGAAAGATGGTATTGATTCACTCTGCAGCCTGCAGTTGGTCAGCACAGTGACTCCTTAGGAAAGGAAAAACTGAATCTCTTAAACTCTGGTGCATCTAAAAAGTTTCAAAATGTTTCAGAAGTTCTCTGCTCTCTCTTGAGTGTACAGCCCAAGACATTAAGGAATTTTCTTAGTCACATGTTCTCCCACTCCCATCTCCCTGGGGACATTCTCTCCTGGTGCATCTTGGCCTTGCACAGGATCTCCAAGTTCACTCTAAAGTCTGCCTGACCTGGTTGGTCCTCCTGGAGCACTGTGAGTGGTGAGCTGGGTGTAGCACACCTTCAAAGGGAGACAGACCACCTTTGGCCAGCACATAGGTCAGTCTTGCCCCTGTGCTGGTGGCCAAGCCCTGGGCTTTGCTAGCACAGGTAACGCAGGATGTTTTAGCTGGGACTCTGGGCTGTGCCATGCTTCGGATCCTGGAAACAGTACTGGCAAGAGTGGACAGCAGTACCCCGCAGTGTATGTGGCAATGAGGAGAGCTCTACCAAGCTCTACGAGCCTGGCATGGGTCATCCAATCTTCACATTTTCAGAGAACAGAAACCTCCCAACTTCTTCCACATCCCACATTTTTGCACTACAACTACGTGTTTCCCACAGAAAGGAAGGGTGCTACACCTTGTTCTCTAGATCTAGTCAGGTCTTTGGTAATAACTGGAGTGTCTTTCAATGCACCAACTCCTCAATAACAATTACTCAAGTGTTTCCAAACTGAATTATAAGAAACATTCAGAGTTAGTAACTGGCTCAGAGTAAGTTCACTGCACCTTTAAATGAAAATAATCACTGTAGGTAGGTTTTCCAACAAAATTAAATATGGTATGCAAGGCTATTTTATGCAGGAATAACACATCAACTTGATTATTTTTTCATTTGGGCAATTTTGCTTTTGGTTGCTACTATGATATTTATTATAGGAACACTTCCTATAATATTTGTATTACACACGTGTGTGTACGTGTGTTATGCATGTATTATGTGTGGAATACAAATACAAGTCAGTAACACAAATACATGCATGTAATACACATATGCATAACCAACTTTCCATTCTCAATTGGTAAGACTGACTGTGAAACAGATTAAGCAATTACACGATATTTGCTCCACCTTGGTCAAAGACAAATTTAATCGTCTATCGCCATAACACTTTCAAGGGGAAATGTAAAGGCTCAGCACAGTGTACAGTATCTCTCTTACTTCATTGAACTCCACGTCCCTCGTGGCTGCCAAGTCAAACCCTTGCTGCTGGCTCTCATATTGGAGGACCCGGATCATCATCTGGTAAGCTGTCCTCACATCATTGCCATACAAGCTGTGTGTGTATTTAGTGGCATTCTGCAGTGCTCTCACAATCCGTATGGTTTTGTCTCCATCCAGCTTGGTCTCATTGTGGTGTAACTTCTCATTCTAAATCAGAGACGAGGACACAAAAACCAATTATCTTTTTTTTTTTTTTCATTCTAGTTACAAAAGACAATCATAATTTAGCAATTTTGGGCACTGAGGAGTTGTTTGATCAAAATGGTGTCTTAAGAAAGGGCTGACATGACAACTCAATGGTAAATTTAACAAAGAGCCAGAAAAGCACAAGGGTTCTGATGGGAAATGAGGGAGCTCAAGGACTTGGTCAAAAGATGGGAGTGCAAGGTTATCAGACTGGAGTCTGAATTGATGATCATTTAAAAAATAAAGGTAAACATAAGAAAACACAGCCTACCATGACTTTTAGATTGACAAAAGTGCTGGTGGTGCAGTTGAAAAGCTCAGGAGGTAGCCAGCCCTTCTCAATGTTACAGTGGCGAACTGCATTTCCTGAAGGAAACAAAACATTAATGGTAAATAATGTTCTGAATTGTGCTGGGTAAATCTGCATAAATTTCAAATATCCTGGATTTCAGGTTTCCTATATCTTCAATTTTTTTAGTACGACACACATATTTCATTTTCCAAACTGGGATTCCTCTCTTAGGAAAGTTGAAGACCACTGATTTTCATGAATTCTTTCCACAGGCTTTAGAGGAAAGTTAGGCAAGCTTCAAGATCTGCCCAACTGCTCTCGGCCTCACTGCCCTGACATTCACAAATGAATGTAGTGATTTATTTATATCAAACATGAGAAAGATTGTGCACTTCCTAAATGTTTGTGAAAACATATTCTCGCTCAGATTTCTGTACAATAGCATACGTAGGAAGACCTCCCAGGATAAATGCTGTCTTCAAGTCAGAACACGTTAGCACTTTTGCATGCTGTACCCAGTAAACATTTCAGACAACACTTACAACTGCCTTTTGACACTTGTAAGCACTGAAAAAGAGCAGCTTACTGTTTAATTTAGCCTATTATTCTGTACTATTTGTCAAATTATTTAAAAATGGGATTCTTGGCTGTGGATCCTTCACAGTGAATTGCAAGTATATCAAATTCAAAATGTATGTTGTGCTTGTTAACTTGCACATAATATATCGCTTGAGTCTAAGCTGTTTAATTACTAGTATCTAAATAAGAATTATAATTAATTGAACAATACCTTATTATATTCTTTCTATTCCATGATTAGGCGAACATAATAAAGCCTCAGGTTCTTAGTCTGAATATTCACTATTATAAAACTTACTTTTTTAGAATGTTTCATAAAATTAACTTAAAATGTGCAATTCCTTTATGTACCTTTGGCTGTGATTCTATTTGCTAGAAGAGACAGTAGGGTCAATCACAACAACAGTGCATAAAACTTGTTTTAATTCATCTTTATACTGTTTATTAATGCATTCTTTACTTAAAAAAATAATAAAATAATCAATTCTATCCCCTAAAATCCCCAAAACAGGAGCTTGATTGACCACAAATCATCTGCCCACCTAGAATCAGTGAGCTCACCCCGAAACACTTGGGGAAGTCAGATAACCATTCATAACTCATTGAGCTTAAGGAGTGCTCACAGCAGAGAGTTACCAGGCTCAGAAATAAGACAGAGGTTTCATTTCCCAAAAAACAGCTTTTGGAAAAGATTATGAACTCCACTGTCAAAAATTTGATAACTGTTTTCAGGGACATATGTGAAAAAGCAGGCTGTCACTTTCTTGATGTACTAAACAACAAAGCTCACATGCTTTATAAAATGTGGTTTTCAGCCACCTGACTTACGGTTTAGGGAAAAGACGTTGGGTGGAAATATATGAGTTCTGTTATAACTCTTAGCTTTACTTGCCTGCAACACTAGTAAAGCGATCATCACGTAAATAGTTTTCCTCATTTTATCTTTGCCCAGAGGAGCTGTATCACTAAGGAACATGTACGAATTGCTACAAACTGTTACGCAGAAATTAGAAATCAAACTAGAGTTAGAATTGCTTGATAAACAGAAACTAGAAAATTGGACTGTGCTTTTTTGAAAATACAGATACAGAATTTCAGTTCTTTATATGCGTTTATCTGCTGCACTACTGTATTTATTTATTGCTACTATTCCAAATGTATTACAACAGTCCTTGAGTTTCGGCTAGCTAAACTTCTGCTTGTGATATGCCTGAGCTGCGCTGTAATCTCCAGACCAAACAAATTAATGCCATTCCCTATGTACATATTTTTTTTTCTCTTTTTTTTTTCCCCCTTCAGACAGGAACATAGACAAAGCAGTTAATGTTTTACCCAAGGAACTTACCCACTGATCCCTTAGGACATGGCACAGCAGCTGGCTGGCCAAACTTGGTCTGTGGCCACCAAATACCAGCCTCGAAAGCTTTGGGACAGCCGTTATAAATTACTGAAAGCAGAAAAACAAATTATGCAGTTTCTCTGACAAGATAAAAAAATCACAAGGAGATATTTCAACATGCTTAAAGGACCTTGCTGTAATCCTCAAGCCCTGTCAGGACACCTGCCCTCTGCAGTGCCTTCCATCAGCTGCTCCTTATCCAACAGTGTGGGCAGACAGGTACAGGCAGAGGAGAGCTCCCGATGATTACGGGCCTCTGTATTTTGGCTCTACCTATCTCCGCCTGCTCCTTTATTGTGGGAAAACGTTTCTCCTTCATTTCACCCACACACTGTGTTGAGGTGGCTGCTGCAGCAGCTTTGTGCTGATCACAGGAGGAGGGTGGGTGGGTGGNACGGGGGGGGGGGGGGGGGGTGGGTGAGAGGAAAGGCAGGATGGGCGAGATGGGAAGAAAGGCAGAGGGCACGAGGCGCACGGCACAGCCTCTGCGGGCTCTTGCTTGCCTCCAGCTGCAGCACAGCAATACAATGCTGCGCTGGCAGATGAACTCAGGTTTCAAGTAAAACTGGGATTAGTGTTTTGCCCTCCCTGCCTAAGCTTGCTCTATTTCCATTTGATGAAAATTAAAGAAATATGAGCTTTTTCCTTTTTCCCCAGCCCCTATAAGTCATATTGGCACAGATTTTGGAGGAGGGGTGCATGTTTAGGGTGTCGCATCTCCCATTGCCTCTACTGGAGCCACACCAGTGGGCTCACATGTGCCCCAGGACACAGCTGCATGCCTGCAGCTGTGCACCACCCATGTGCCCACTGTTAGCAGCTCTGATCCTGCAATTACAGCCCAGCAGATCAGCAGTGCTTGCTGGACAGGAGGTACCTTCACAGCCCTTCACAGTAACTTCAGCGAATGGGTTGTCACAGCGGTTGCACTGCCGCCCTATGACGCCAGGTTTGCAAGGACACTGTCCCGTCTCCATGTCACAGGTGCGCGTGTGGGAGCCGGACGGGAAGCAGTCGCAGGGGTAGCAGGTGTCACTGCTCTGGGGCCTGTAGTAATTTGCCTAGAAAAACCAAATCAACAGACATGAGGTATTTGACTAAGCTTTCAAACTGTTTGTGTTTCTGAAATCCTGCTCTCGCAGCCTGTGCATCATAAAAGGGCTAATTTTGCAAAGCACGGGATCATGATGGCATTACCATTAACAGAGAATGTAATAGCTATGGAAAGTGTGCTGTGTGAGCCCAGCCAACGTGGAGCTGAGCACCGGGGAGGGATGGCTGGGCTGCCCTGTGCCACAGGGACCCTGGGTTTGGACCACCATTTGCAGTGGGGGTGGACAGCCCATGTTACTCCTCACGTATTCATTGCTAGTGCCCAGCAAATGTATTCTTGGAGGATTTGCAATTTTATCTGCTTTGCAATTCCTCTCTTGTATGGCACGAACAAGCCTGTAAGGAAACTTCCTGCATTATCCATTTGTGTTTCTTGTGCAGGGTGGAGAGCAACCAATGATCACATATTCAAATCGCATCTGTAACCGCTTTTGATCTGAGGCGTTATGCGATTACACAAGAGCATGGTGCTGGCATCCCATTGACTCGATTTAACGCAACAGTTACTGCGTGTCCCGCTGGCATTTTGGAAAGGAGTGTGGGGCCAGATTTACTTCCGCTGGCCTGCACAGGCCCAACTCCTCTGATGTCATTCAAGCCTATTGTAAAACCTATTGTGAGAAGTCCTTTGTAAAACCTTCAGGAGGAAAGCACCTCCCCTCCCATGTCCCCCGTCTGTCCCTGCCTGCCCATGCCAAATTCCTCTTCAACTCAACAGAGCCAGCACTGAGGAAAGCATTTAGCCTCTCGTATTATTTACCCCTCTCCAGCTGCTAGATCTTTTGCTGGCCATTGCACAGGGGAGCTTTACTCAGCTGGTCTGAGCTGTTTCATGGCCGTTACTCACTTGTGATACACAAAACACCACCAGCACTCCTCTGTGCCCAGGTCTGATCTCCCCTGATAAACCAGGCTGCACTCCAGAGAGATCAGAGCCAGGCTTTCATCCTCTCAGTTTTGCTTTCCAAACGCAAATAAGATACGAGCTGCACACTATGATTTTGTGAAGGGCAGTGCCAGCAAAATGTTTTAGGTGAAGATTAACTACACTGCTCACTATATATACATGACACAAAGCACAACTGTGTGTACTCTGTCTCAGACACTCACTTGCTGTAGTTATTGGTGGTATAGTCACTTTTTAAACTAAAGAAATTTTGATGTAAAACTGGTTTCTTTTGCTTACCTTGCAGTGGCATTCTCCATTGGTCTTATTGCAATCGGAATCAAACCCTTTACTAGTCTCACAATTACACGGGCCACAGATGGGATTTCCCCACCAGCCTCTGGGACAAGGCAGGTCAATCCTATAAAAGAAAATCAAATTGAAAGAAAGTTCTTTTAAGCTTCCACTTGAAAGGTGGGAAAAAGGAGATGTGGGCCAAATCTGCAGCCAAATCCATCACCTTAATGAGTGTAACGAATCTCACTGCAGCAGCCAACAATCAATACATATATAAATATACATACACTATAATAGAAGAAAATAAGGAATATCAGTGCTACGAAACCCTAGAGGGAATGCTCCTCTTTATAAGGAGCATATGTCTGTATACACAAATAAAGTGCTCTTCCTTCTGG
>WEIS01020298.1:0-21218 GCA_013389965.1 Todus mexicanus | reverse complement strand
AAGAGGAAGTGGGAGGACTGCTGTTCTAGGAGAAGAGCTACCTGGAAGGATCAAGAAACCAAGAACAAAAGTATTTGTCTTACTTGCTCTCGCAGTATTGTCCATAGTAGCTTTGTCCACATTCACAGGTGTAGCCATGGGATGAGCTAGGTTTGTGCACGCATGTGGAGACATGCTCACATGGGTTCAGGTTACATACATCAACACAGTCTCTTCCAAAGTACCCTAGGGAGACAAGGTCATAAAATTACAGCACCCATTGTAATTTATGATTTGCACGTTTTCAAAAGACCATCTATTTTAAGCTTATACACTAATAACACATCTTCAATTATCAGCAGATCCCCCTGAGATACTGTCAGAAAGAAGGCACTCTTTTCCCTCTCAGCAAAAAGGACAGCGGACTGTTTTTGTTAGGTTTTTTAACAGTCTGTTAACATGCTTGAGGCATCCTTGTGCCTTTGGTTTCCAGTTTTATATTCAGGGCACGTGTTACAAATAGTTTTGTATTCTCTCCCTGCGTGTATGGGAGGTGACTGTGCTGGGTGCTGACAGCAAGTGCTGGCTACATGCACCAAAAGAGAGAAAACATTCAAAGTATCTCGATTAGGATGCAGGGTGTGAGACTGGAATTCAACAGCAGAAAAGGCTGGGAAAGAAAAAGAAAAAAAGAAAAAGAAAAAGAAAATAGACAAAAAAAAGAGGAGGGGAAGCGCATAGAACGAGCCTTTTGGTCCACTGATCGTCTTTCTGTTTGGTTGGTACATGGCCTAGAATAAATGATCCTTAGACCATGACTGCAGTTTCAAGAGTGTTACGGTAAGACTGAGAAAGATAATAGTGATTGGAAGAGGAAGAATCAGAAGAAGAGCACTTTGTAAGCATGCTGCTGCTGTTGCTGCTCTTCTGATGAGCACATGAAGATGTGATCCAGCTCCTGGATGAGTGCACGGGATGGTCACTGGGTTACCTGGGTCGCAGACGCAGGAGTAGCTGTCCCAGTCATCACTGCAGTAGCTATTCTGGGGACACGGGTTGGAATCACAGGGGTTATCAACTTCACAACCCTCCTTCACGTTGATCTTGATAGCCTGTTTCATGTTGAGTGTAGCTGTATTTGTAGATGTCTCTCCCATTCTTACTCCCTGGTGACAAAACACAATTATTTCAAAATTAGAGTTCTCAGTCAGAATACGGTACTATGTATTTCACTACTTCCATGAGGCTGTACTTTAAAGAAGCATCATTTGATGAGCCAAACCCAGATTATTTTTTTCAAATGCTGTTCCCTTGTGAGGCCAGATTTGTATCTGGGAAAGTGGGTGGACTTTAATATTTTGATTCTTAGGATATTTTGATGGAGAAAACAGAAATATTTGAGGATGAGAACTCCACATATTACATGGGTCTTTTCATACAAGTTCAAAGTTTGTTGGTACACAATTCATTTCATACCTGCATACAGCCATAAAATCCCTGCTGAACAGAGACTTGGTCTCCAGAGACACCTCCCACAATGATGCTTTTCATTTTCAGTCCAGGTAGCTGGTTTCCAATCTGCACAGTGCTCTGTTGAGGAAAAGGACAGCTGGTAAGAAACACTATCATCCTCTCTGACACAGCCAGCCTGCTTTCTGTAGTGGTGGAGTCAAGCAGCAGCTACAGTAGATCGCAGAAAAAATATCAAAGCAGTGAGGAGCTAGACATCTGAATGTGGCTTTTTATAGACTTCTTCATAAGATTCCTCACCATTAGGCTTCATAAATTAATATAACTTCATTAGGCAGAAATCACTGCAGAATATGGCTCACGGCCTAAGTATTTGTCCACAATCCTTTATCTTACTTTCTCCTAGAAACACTTCTGTAGTGCTTAGTGGCAAAGTTATGGTGCCACCTTACCTGGTACATTCCATAGTCCAAGGACATGACAGCAAGGTACTTGATGTCTTTACCATCTTTAGCACTTTTCAGCTCTATTAATAAATGATGCCATTCCCCATCGCTGACTCGTGACTGACTCATCTTCAAACGAGCAATCTGGCTCAGGCCACTGTACACTTCAAACTGCACGTAGTTGTTCAGTATCTGTTGAAAAAAACAAAAGATATATATTTTTTGCTACCTGTTTGTATTTGATGTGGAAGGGGACAGCAAGCAAGATAACAATGTTTCCTAAGACAACCCAAAAGGGAAAAAGGCCCAAATAGTAAAGAAGGGAACAGTTGCAATAAATCCTCATCTAAGTTTCGGACATTCATAATCTAAATTACCCTACTGACAAAAAAAGTCCCCAAACAATCAGAAGACACATTTTTTGTATCCATATTAATGCACACTACTACCTCTGTTTAAAAAAAAAATCTTAAATTGACAAATCTGAATTTTATAATCGCCTTTTGATCACTGATCTTTTTAAAAGGCTGAAGAAATCATTTGTATTTATTGATGTGCACTTAGTGGGGTGGGCAGAGCTATGAAGTTCATGTGGCTGTACCCACTGATGGAGGAGAATTTCTTAACTCTTTTCGAACCAAAGGCAGGCACATTTTTACCTGAATGTTGATCTTGGATGCAGCCCCAGCATTGGCTTGCATTAACATGCCATTGACTTTCCGCGTTCTGAACATCAGCCCAATGTACCACGGCACCGAGATGGTAATGTCAAGGTCACTCCAAATGATAATGCTTTCACCGTTGAAACGCTGAGGAGAAGGCATTGCTGTAAATCAGAAGACAGGAGAGAAATAATTGAAAGACTCCAGGACAAGGGTTAAAAGGAGAAATGATGCTATGTTGTGGTGATGGTACGAAGTAGCTAGTCCCTCTTCCATTGAGCTATTATTAATCTACCGTGGAGTAAGGGCCAGTCTAGAGGACTTACTGTGAAGCAGCTGATAAATTCACAACCTATCTTTGTTGGGAAGAAGGCACCTTGTCTTGGTGCCTGCACTCAAAGGCAGCACCTCCACGCTGCTGTGGCATTACACAGGTGAGAGAGGTTCCTAGAAAGGTACACTCAGGATCTCTACTGATACAGGTCTGCTGACGAGTGGGTGGACAGAGCAGGAAATACGAGGGCAACAGTTGCTGTAGATGTTTTCAACGTATCCTTGATTACCTGCTTCTAATTAACAGATCAAACACAGAGGAAAGGGCTGTGAGGTAATGCAAAATATTAATTAATTATAAATACTCCAGGGCCAGATCATTCAGTTGTCTCAGCTATGCAGCCTTTTCACAGGGAGAAAGCTTCTGCAGAATTGCCTAAATCATCTGCCTTAAATATCTCGAGTGACAGCTGAAGTTGTCCTCCTCTCTAACCTTGCACAAATATAGCTCCCATGTCGAGAGACCAATGGCAGCCTTCAATGGAAAGCATTTTGTTGATGGGAAACAGAGGAATACTCACCCTTCGGACTTTTGAAGTAGTTACCTCAGGTAACCGGAGCTACAGTACCATAGATTAGTTACTGTGCTGATTAGATGCCATGGGAGCTGTGTGCTATTTACAGCACCTCATGTGGCACCTCCACTACACGCGGCCCCTTGTAGTGGAACCTGCAGTCAGTCCCTGCCTGATGTCCTCACAAATGGGCATGATGGTGAAGTTCATGGCAGCTTTTTGCAAGTGGAAGTGGGCCTTAGAGACTGGGTACAACCACCACAGATTGGCACCCAGTCTCGTATCTTGTCATGTGCTGAGCCTGTGTGAATGGTCAGTAAGATACGTCTGCCTTGCTGGTCTCTACAAAGCTAAAGGCTGCGGGTGGGAGTGCAGGGGTTGGAGGAAGGCGCAAGCCCTTCAGCTTCCTATTTGTGAGAAAGAAGATGTCAGTGACTAGCTGACTACCGCTAGTTACGCCAGAGGTGTAACATGACTTGCCCCTTTCTAAGGTTTGGTTACCTAAACACCCCACCTTGGGTATCTGCAGGCCCAAAGTGCAACCCTCCTCTCTCCCGCTCCAGGCTGTGGTCTCCCCTTTACAGTCATACTCAGTCCTCCACGAATGCTAGCGGGGGCATAGTGGGGAAAGACTGAAGCTTAGCCTGCTCTTGAAATCCAGACACAATTTAAAATGGTTTGCTACCAGACATAGATGGCCTCAGCTTGGTTAAAACTTGAACGCAGAGCCTGAGCTCCGTCTGTCTGGGCCAGGGCTCAATTAATGAGCCTGCAGTGTACCACATCAGTGTAAAAGTAACCAGGACAGCGGTGCTCAGCAGGACCATTTCCTCCTACTCCACACACGCAAAAGTCAGCCTTCTCCTTCCTCCTCTATCCTCCTGACCTTCATGATAACCTTGATTTCCAGCTTCTTTGCAAGAGGTTTTCTAGACCATTGATGAGATTTTTAAGTCCATCTGCCTCTACAGAGTGGAGCCAGGATGCAAACCTTGAGGGTTTCCCACCTGCTGGAGGCTGGGAATGCTGCTTGCAAGCATTTCGGCTCGGCTCCTGGGAGAACTGGCCTGGCCTGGCAATTAGCCACCTCTTCTTTCTTTTCTCACCGGTGGTGACTTTCTGTGCTTGCAAATACCATTCTCTTCCCACACCTCCTCCCAGCTCCTCTCCCTTCCCCGGGGCCAGGGTGCACCTTCCCCTGCTTGTAAAACAGAAAACCCCATCTGTCAGCCCTCTTTGACCCCTCTCCTCCCACTAGTCCTTCCCCATGCCTGGCACCTGGGGTCTCCATGGAGGGGTCGGTGGCCACAACCAACGCACCCAGATAGGACCTGACCACCTTTGTGACCAAAGGCAAGTGCACGTTTCCAAGCACAGTGTTTCCCTGCCAGTGATGCAAACTAATTGTTTTCCTAAGGCTCATCACTTTGAAGTGCTGTCTTTGTATTTGCAGATGCTTTTTAGAGACTTCTCCATTTAAAAGGCCATCAGAAAGGTGTGAGGGCTATTCGCTGTGGAGAAAGAAGGCCTGGGGAAACATATTGCAACATGGACACATCACCGTCACCTGCAGTTTGGGTGTAGGACACGTGACAGCTTATGTTTTGGTGTAAACCTGCGGTGTTCAGCCCCAGGCTAGCACAATGACATCACCCATCCCAGAACAAGCTGGGCACAGTTGCTAGATCTTCTTCATAGCATTGCAATGTCTCAATTTTTAAAAGAATTCAACTACAACAAAGGTGAAATTATTTTTTTCCCTAATTTTATCTCCCTTCTGTATGTCAGCAGAGGGAAATGGGAGCTGTCAGAAGGCGAGTTACCAGATCCTAGGAGGGTGGTGGAAATAGAACACCCCATCCTCACTAGTGCAGACCAGATCCCAGAGTTTCTGAAATGCAAACAATCAAAAAAGTTGGATTTTAAACCTGCCAAAGTCTTTGCCTCCTGTGAGCCTAAAGTAGATCCGGCACTGACAAGGGGACTGAAGAAATGCTTCAGCCAATCACTCCTACACAAGAATGCAAATATTCTAACTAAGCCTTTTTAAGAAATAGCTGCCTAATAATAGCAAATGGTTTTAGGACCATATCTGAGCACTCAAATGAGCCACCTGAAAGCCAGGAGTATTGTGTATCAGTGATTCCTCCTGACTTAACTTCAAGCTCCTGAAATCTTTGGTCACATTTCCAAAAAATTTATTTCTTTCTTGGCTTGCAATTTTTCCTTAGGGACACTTTGCCCCACAAATATCATCAAAAAAGCAAGCAGCCTGCTGCCTTCAAACTATAACCCCCCCAACAAACTGAGGTATCAGCAAGAGCATGGGGTTGCGAAATGACAAAGGGGACAGGCAGGAATGCACAACAGTGGAGGCAGAGGAGACCGCTAGGGTGGGGGAGATGGTGATGCCACGATCATCGTCATCTGTATTACTTGAACTTAAAATGAGTTTCCAATGATGGCTACAGTGTAGTTCAGAGGTGATCTTCTAAATCCCAAACTTCATGTTTTGGTCTTGAGTTTGGGATAACAAAGTCATGAATAAAACGCACATTTGAAACACCAGAACTTCACTGACAAAGGTACTTGACGGGAGATAGGTGGAAAAAATAGATCTCCAGAGAAACCTGGGGAGCTCAAAATATTTGAGCTGCTACAGAAAGCAAGAATCTTGCTAGGGGCAGTAATAGCAGCTCTCGGCTCTGTGTGTGAGGTGGAACACTGGAAGAGGCTTCCGTCATTCCTTCCCCCTGGCCCTGCAGACCCTTATTTACAAGCCAGAAAGCTATGTGTCTTTTCCTCCTAAACTTCTGCTTCTCATGCAAGGGGAGAGCATTTGCCACCACTTAGATCTGGCCCAGGCTGAGGCATACAGTGCTAAAGCGGTTTGCAAATCCCTCTGGTGTGTGCACCTCATCTTGGAGACCTACTATTCCAGATTCCGTGCCCTACTGAGATTAATCAAGAATGTCTGGTTTGAGGTAGATACATGTGAAGAACAAAATCATTGATCACACTGCAAACTATTCTGGGCTGAGCGTCATGGGAGGAAAACAGAAAAGAAGGCCTACGACATCTGCAACAGAAGCCAGAATTTAGTCTGTTTCTAGGAAAGCCACTAGATGTGGAGGTGCCACCTTCCAGCAGGCAGCTCACTACTGCACCGACCCCATGGGACCCCTCACTCAGACAACTGCTTGCTTCCTTGGGAAGAAACTAACTGCAAGTTCTTCACACCCTATAAAACACACCTGCTGCTCCTTCCTCATCCTTTATTAATGAGGTTTTACACACATACGCACATTGTGTTCAATCAAAGAAAAACCCAATAAAACTGGAAGTGTTCATACTCAGCAGAGAGTGCCTTCTTGCCAAGAAAGTGGTGATTAAAACGGCACATTCACCCCTGGGTTGAGCCAAAGCCCAATAAAGTCAGCGGGATGCTTTCCAATGATTTAAAGGGGCTTAGGATCAGGCATTTTTACTATAAACAAATTACTAAAACCTGCCAAGTTCTGTGGAAATACTTCGCTTATGTAAGTAAATCAATGAAAGCTGCTGTTATTCATGACAGTATGTGAGCTATTACCATCACTATATAGGTGACCTTTCATATTATTTCTAACAGAAAATGGGTGACTTTAAGTCTTAATTACAATCTTCTGTTACCTATCCCATAAGCATCGCAGTTTGACCTATGTGGTCTGAGATGTTAATGACATGTACTGAAATGTGCACACATGACTATGCATGAAGAGGTCTTTGAATCCTACCTTGCTCACAGTTCTTTCCTCCGTAGCGTACGGGGCACTCGCAGATGTACGTGTTCCACTTGTTGATGCACGTGCCTCCGTTCTGGCACCAGTTGGTTTCGCAGTAGTTCCTCTGTGCTGCACAGCCTGACATTTAAGAAAATAGTTACTTCGCACAGTTTTAACAAGAAAAAAGCTCTGAATGGTTGTATCTGAGTTTTTATGTAAAAAGAAGACCTGACCATTACAGACTTAGGGTTTTTTTTAATATCCTTGAAGTCAGTGAAGCAAAATGTGGATGGCAAAACTTTACCTAAGCTGCACAAGTGTCAAATTCATGAAGACAATTTTATCAAAGGCTATTAAATACAGTCACTGAGCTGTAAACCTCTGGAAAATAAGTGAAAAATTTTCAGAAACGTCACTACATGATTGTCTTGTTTTTATATCCTTCCCCTGGCATCCACTACTGAAGACAGGCAGATTAACTGGTGCTGTGATTTAGTACCACTGCTTGCAACTTACTGTCGTCTAATCGAGACACTAATCGGGGGAAGTCAAAGTGCAGCGTTACACAGTGGAGTAACACTAGTATACATCACTATTTTAAACTATATGGAAACATGTTTCCAAATGAGGAAAAGAAAAAAGCGGCATAAAGAAAACACTTCATGGCCTCCTGATGTGTATTTCCATAAGATAAAAACTTGTGTTTAACTAGTAATAGAAACATAACTGTTAAAAATGGGGTCCAAGATAAAATAGCAATTTGAAGCGTATGCTACCATTCCCTTCTTAATCCATGATCAATGCAACATACCTAAGAACTGCCACTTAGCTCTTACACAGACCTTCAGCAGCATGGAGGGGTCTTTCCATTCTCGCGTTTAAAAGTCGGTTTTATTAGAACATTTTGTACACAAGAACTGATCCTGACTGGGGATCCAAGAACTGGAAACCAAATCATAGAATCACAGAACCATGGAGTAGTTTGGGTTGGAAGAGGCCTTAAAGATCATCTAGTTCCAAACACCCTGCCATGGGCAGGGACACCTCCCACTAGACCAATCCAACTTGGTCTTCCAGAGGTGGGACATCCACAACTTCTCTGGACAACCTGTTCCAGTGTATCACCACCCTCATAATGAAGAACTTCTTTACATCTAATCTAAATTTATTCTCTTTCAGTTTAAAACCATTACCCCTTGTCCTGTCACTAAATGCCCTTGTAGAAGTTCCTCTCTTATCTTTCCTGTAGGCCCCCTTTAGGTACTCAAAGGTTGCCATAAGGTTTTCCTGGAGCCTTCTCTTCTCCAGGCTGAACAGCCCTCACTTTCTCAGTCTGCCTTCATTAAATGAGAACCTTCAACTGGCTGTTTCATGAAGTAGGTTTCAGACTTGGAGAACTACAGAATTTGATTTATGGAACAGACATAATTTATGTAAACTAATGAACTAATCCCATCGCCCTTCAGAGCAAAGTGACATTTAAAAGGTAGTTATTAAAAAAAAAAAAAAAAGAGGAAAAGTTGACTTAGGAATGAACTTGGGTGAAACATGAGTTTCACCTGGGTGAAACTCAGAGCGATGCAGAAGGTCTCAACAAGCCTGGTCCTTCCCTGTGAGCTGCTTAATCCTGTATGTGTGCGCTGTGCCATGGGCTATTGCGTGTGTCCCTGGCATGGGCACAGGCTGCACCTTGCTCAAACAAACCAGGTCTGGATGCAGCCGTGCTAGTGATGTGATGGCAGCGCAACACCCAAGCAGCACCTTCAGCCCTCCAGCCACTGCCACATGGCCGGGGAAAACACTTCACGCTCAGAGGTGCTAACAGGGGGACAGGGGCTGGTTCAAACCCCTCTCCCCCTACACCTTCTTGATGATCCTCCCATTGCTAACCCCTTTGACATGCTAGTTTCACACACAGTTATGGCAGAGAGCTTTCTCGTGATGACTTTTGAGGCGGCAATCGCTCATACCTGGCAGAGTGCCATTATTGGCGATGAAACTGGCCATGTCAATCGGCTTGCTGTCAATAGAGAGATTCCTCATGCAGCCAATAAACTCTCTGTTGTGGACTGGAAAATCTTCAGGCAAGTTTGGGACACCGCCAAGGAGGAGAGGGCCCGTTAGGTCCAAAGATCTGAAGAAACAAAGAAACGCTCATCACTTTTTGCATATAGTTCATTTTGGTTTCTTCCTTCTCTTACCACTTCCCTAAGCACCTTCGAGCTGTTCAGATTACCCATATCACCATGTGCTTCCTCTGCTATACCAACACTTCCAGAGCTAGTAATGGAAGGACCTTGAAGAAACACTGTAACTTTTAATTTACGAGCTGTCACACACACGCAGAATCCAATCACCTTTCCCTCACAGTGGCCAATATGAAGAAGAAAATGACAATCATGGAAAAATGTGCTGTCACAGGACACTTCTTTCTGACTCCAGTCACCCAGGGCTGGTTTATGCTCCTCAGCACATGCCTTAGATTTTGATATAATGACAATTACTATACACTGCCAACCCTTTTAAAATCCTGTGAAGATCTAAGTCTTAATAAAATGTAGTGGATGCAGGTTCCAATGAATGAATCCACACTGTGTGAAAAGTGCATCATCTGGTCAGTTTGAATTAGCCCTAATTTTTATGGTGTGTCCCCTCTCTTGGGATTTTAAAGCAGCATTTGTATCTCAACGGTCTTTTTGCTGTCACTTGTTACTTTACACCCTCACTATGTTGCTTGCTGACCAGGTCCTCTTTAACCTCAAGTACTAATCTATTTTGGTCTTTCCTGACAGGAAAGTTTTCTTCATACCTAATGATTTTCAATGGCCCTTTCTGTATCTCCTCTATTTCTATTGCCTTTTAAGATAGGGCTTCTAACTTAAATGATGGAAGTAATAAGCTCTTTAGTCATCTCCTTCATTAATAAAATCTAATAATTCATTTGTCCTTCCCTCTACATTTTCATACTGAGTTGATGCTTCCTGAGGGCCACCACACTGACCTCCAGGTCTTTTCTTTCGCATTTTTACAAGTAATTTGGACACATCTGTACCAACACAAAACTGTACATTCCACTCAGTGTAGTGATGCTGTAGCCTCCAACAAACTCCATCTCCAAACTAAATCTTGTTACCTTTTCTTGTTAAATCATATCAGCTCTTCAAATTTGCTTAGTGGTTAATCACACGCTGTTGACTCTCCCCTGGAAGAAGAGAACAAGTAGAAAGGGCAAGTGCAGGGAATTCTTACTTCTTTGATCCAGTCTGAGTCCCCTGGGCGGCGCAGGTGTAGTTTCCAATGAGGCTCCCGAAGCGTACGGCCACTGCTGTGTCACAGTCGTCCACGGTCACCACAGCCACCTTTTCTCCAGAAGGCCCATGAGGAATTCCTAATCTCCCAATGTTGGGCTTCAAGAAATAAATGGCACAAGTCATACAGTGTTACATAAACATGAGTTTAAAATGCTGGTTCAGCCAGCTCAACAACATAGTTCTTCTTCTCCCCAAAAGAGGACTAAACAAAATAGCAGAAGTTAAGTTGACCTATGAGGTATAGGGAGGAAACCCCCCAAATGGGTGACTTCAATGAAAGTCCACACATGCCCAGTGTGGCAAATAGCATGGCCAGAAGTGGCTTTGGTCTTCTCCACTGCTGAACCACTTTGGTCCAAATCACTGAAAAGAGATAAATTGTTACTTCTGCACAGCAAACCATAATAAATGCTGCTCATTTTGCAAAGCTTCACCTCAAGTGAATGAAGTCACTTGAATTTCAACATTGTTTTTGCCCAAAGACAGAAAACCATGAAATGATGTAATATCACAACTGAGGCTAAAGGCTTAATCAAATTTTCTCTGATGAGGTTACTGTCAGAGCCACCAGAAAATGAGTGCAGGTTCCTAGAAAGGCTGTGTTGAAAGGTTGTCTGATGACTGGGAAGGAGCTTAGATGAAGATTCCTTGTTCAGTTACATGATGGTGGGCAGAGAAAACCACTACCCATTGGTAAGCCAGATGAGAAGCCCACAGTTTCTAATCACAGGAGAATAGAGATCAATGACATGTGGAGCTAGACAATCAAAAGTAATGGTTGGATCTGAGTTTGTTCATGCAACTGCTCTGGCTCAGGCAGGCAGACTGACACCAGGGGTGGTTCACAGACGATGAGAAGAAAGTTCTCCCGCTTTCCCTCATTTCTGGCTCTTTCCAGGCAGTAGGAAACTCTTTCCCACCCAATCACAACGTGACCAGGTGAATATGGGCCACAAAACTAGAATTATCACATTCAGCTTCACATCTCCGCTGTTACTGGCTCGCTGTGCTAATCAATACTGCTGGCAGCTGTTTTTCTCCCCACTTCACCACCTACCGAAAACTGGGGATTCCAGTGGATCCCAATGGACAAGAGGACCCATGGAATAAAACCCCAACCACCAAACTTCTGTGCCTCCACCACAAACACATTCTTAACCTCCACTGATTTTGTAACTGATGAGATGTACTCCAGCATGATGGACAGGAGATGGTACCTACCATGTAGAAAATCAAGAGACAGATTCCTCCAGTGGAAAATTGCATCACGACTGTTAAAAAAGGGTGCACTTATAAACAGCAGCATAGCAATCTCAGTGAAGAACTAGAAAATTCTGCAAGAAAACTGTTTTCCATGTTTAGTCTTTGTAGAGAGCTACTGAGTCCTCATCTACTACTGGTCCAGGATCTCTGAGAATTTTATGGATACAAGAGAAGCAATGAGCTGAACTCCCCTGGCTTTGCTGCCCTTCCTCTTACAGGGAACAGGACATCCCGCAGGAGTGAAGTCACCAGGATCTGAGCAGACACGCGGCACAACTGAAAGCCAAGGGGTATTTTTATGACGTGTTGATCAACAATAGAAACACTGTGAAAACGGAAGCTGGCTGGGCAGCACGCTAGTGTGCTGTACACTTGCTTTAAAATACGTACTGTCTGTGTACTGAAATCCCTTATTTGTACAGCAAACAAGGAAGCAGTAAGGGGATAAATGTATATTCTTTGTTTTATTTGTATAGTGAAATTCATTAAAATACCTAAAGCCACTTTCATCATCTGTAAAGAGAGAGACATTTTTTCCTAAGGGTAATTATCCCGATGTATAAAAAAAATTTTAAAAAGATGTTTCCTGGTGTCAATTCCAGTTGGAAAGTATTTTCCATTTCCTCTACCAAGAACTAATGTGATCACATAGTTTGGCAGTTAGACAGCGTAAAGTTTTGACCTCTCCTGAGTGATTTTAAGGCAGATTTTATTTTTTCTGATACTCCCTGGACTTTGCCACCACCTAGCTTGGAAAGACAGGAAGCATACGTATTTGTAGCACTGAAAATGTTATTCTATACAATGATGGCAACGTTAGTGAGCAGCTTCTAAGAGTAAATGAAAAAAAACATAGAAAATTAACCAACCGACAGGCAGACATTCCCTTCCAAAATTAAAATGTTTACATTCTGGGTGCTACTTCTATTCATTTGGAGGAATGATTCGATTAACGTTTGTGTTCTTTTGCTTCACTGAAATAACCTATTGTTTCTTACATGGGAGCCTTGACAAAGGCAGGGTATTTATTCTCGCAGCAGGGGGGATCTGCCCAATGTTAATCAAGATTGCAACATGATGAGACTCAGCAGTTTGCAGCTGCTCCTTCACAGTCAACTAGCTCCACTGGCGAATTGATTTTTCTTTTGTTTTCTACTTTTATTTAATATAGAAACTGCAAAGTGTTCCTCTAGATGTTGACTGTTCATCGGAATGCAGATCTCTGGCATCTCTTCGGCTCTGATGACCACACAGAACCATGAGGGGATGAAGAAGAAATGGAAAATTCCATGGAATGAAGAGAGATCTACCAGCAGTTCAAACCATACTTAGTTCAAACACGTAGTGATTTTCTGACCACGGTAAAAGGCTCACTTGACAGAACAGGCTTTTCACAAAATGGCAGAAAGGTTGCTGGGAAAGGAAAGACAGATTTTCCTGAGTGATTTAATGTGACATAGACTCTTTTTTCTCTTGTATGTGGCAAATACTACACAGCTCATCTTCTCAGCATCCAGCACAGGGAATAATTTATAACTGAAACAATGTGAAATAGATAAAAGATTGGAACAGAGGGGGCCTAAGTTCGGAGTTCCTTCAGAACGAACCATGAAACCGATTTTATTCATTTAATATTTTCATTAATACTAAATACAGCTTGCTGGTGATGCAAAGGATATTTAGAGCATCACACATTAAAAAAAGCATGACTTGGAATAGCTGAGCGATAGAAAGAGAATTAATGACACAACATGAAACTTGGGACCCAATGACAAGAATTCCTTCTGCAGGCTCAGAGACAATCAGCTATAAATGATGAAAATAAGAAAGAAAACCCCTACTAATCGACTGCAAAACAATTACGAACCATGGTGTGATTAAAAGGTAAAACATGCAATATAAAAATGGGTTGCTGTGAAAATGGGTATGAGGGAAATTTTATGACACTGAACAGGATAGAATATGGTGGGCAATTTTGATTTAATTTATTAAAAAATAATTTTCAGCTAGAGCAGCTGCATAGAACTGCACCCAGGGCAGTGGAAAGTTTACCTGATCAAACAAAATGGGCTTGGCGTGTTGAGCCCAGAAAAGTAAAGGCTAAGGAAGGGTTCTGGAAATGAGAAGAGGCTATCACTCCAAAGAACACAGGACAGAAACAAATGGGTATAAGATGTCCATGAGTAACACAAGCTGGAAATTGTCAGAGGGCATCTTTGGAAAAGTAGCAGAGGCAAAAATTATAAAAAAGAACTTAATTTGTTCGTGATTATAGAAGCTGGTGTTAGCAGAGGACTAGTCTACCTTTGAAAGAAAATAACAGTTAAGTAGTACTTGGAAAACAGCCAAGAAAGTGAATTGCCAACACTAAATGATAGCTCATGCACTTACAGTTCAGGCACAATCTTTGCCTTGATGGAATCCTACTGGAGCAAGACTGATCCCCTAACAGTAGGAACTGCTAACACTAACCAGCATTAATTCACACTATCATTTTCTGGAAATATGTTCAAGGAGTTAAAAGCCCGACTTTCATCTGGGTACTTAGCAGTCCTTTCTGCCTGTCAGACTCATCTCTTGAAACACCATGCTACCCGAAAGGCAAGTTTCATTAGCTGTGCCAGTTCTGCACTCATGAGTAAATGTGCAATGCGGTGTACAGGAATTTACCAGCATGACCCCCATTAATGGTAAGTCATGTAACTGAGTTCCTGCTCATGGGGCTGAAAATTCACCTTGTGTTGCCTAACCCTAAAGGCTGCCTTTTTACTTAGGGCTTGTCTGGAAAGAGGTTGGGATTCAAATTTCAAAGACCACATGCTGTAAAAGTGAGTAGCAAGAAGAGGTACCAAACAGTGCCAAAGAGAGAATTTGGTCTCTCTTAAATAAACTATGAAAGAAGTGGATTAATCCTGGACTCAAAAAAAAAAAAAAAAGGAGGGGGGAAGCAGCCCTGAGTGTGGCAGTGCATTATGACCATCACACAGTCATTCTCCAAACATTCTGTGCACCTCATATTGAAGTATGTTGTATTTGTTGTACCAACTCTTACATTTTCTCATTACAATCACATACAGAGTCACTTGGAGAAGAGAAAGAGGCAGCCCTGACTCAGGATCTACATGTGAGAGCAGAAGCCACTTACTTTTCTCTCTGTCTTACGTATAACAAGACAAATCACATTTATGTTCCTCAAATAACGGAAATAAGTAGCTAGAATTGTACACAATGTCATGAATCTTAACTTTGTCTCACTGAACTCTCACGAAGGAGATCAGTGGTTCTGATCTATGGGTGGAGAATCTCAAATCTTGTGTTTAACCCACGACACTCTCTCATGCCCAGACAGAGTCAGAGGCAGACTGTGACTGCAGGAATTGCAGTCTCCCAGGATGTCTCCTGGAAATTGCAGCTCCCTTTCTGACCATAGCAGAGTTAACAGTGAGACTCATCTACTGTTCTCAGTGGTGACTTGGAGGAGCGAATCTCTCAAGCTGCAAAGGTGCATGGAACTTCCCTTGGCCACCTACAGCAACTTTCTCAGGTTGAAGGGAGAGAACACCACCATGAAAGCATTTTACTGGTGATGCCAAATCTCACTTTTGTGAAACTCAGGTATGGAGCAATGAACGGTTTGGACTTCTCCTCACAACTTCAACAGAAAGAAACACATGTAGACTCTTCCAGATGCATGTGAAACCCTGAGAAGCTTAATCTGTGAACTCGTGTTTCATAAATGGAGACCAGACAGAGGAGAGAAGGTCATCAAAACACACCTGTTTATAGTTTGAAAAATCTACTGCGCAAATCTACTCTATTTCCACTCAGAACATCAGACATGGATATCCTCATGTATCTCCACTTCATTTGGATCCTCTATTATTCTGAAGTAAATATTTAAACTGCAGGAGCCCACACAGTTACTTATTAAAGACACAGATGGTCTAACAACGCACAGTGAATTGAAGAGGCACACAGATTAACAGCAAATAGAAGCCTTGCAATACTTAACCAAAATTGTTGGAGAGGTTTAAGAAAAGAATTCCATCTTTGGTAGATTTATGCAGATTTAAAAGTATTTTGATTTACTTTGATTTAAACTAGAGTAGATACTGTACATGTAATAGTAATACTAAAAAGTGCAAATGTTTGTTCAGTCTGTCAGCAGCACTGACAACACTCAGATTCCTGGATCTTGCCTTTTTATTAGTCAATTAGCAGGATAATAGGGAATCTCCAAAGGGCCCACATACATCTCCTCCACCAGTAAAGACCTTTTTTCAACTTTCATCCTCAGATAAAAAATTGTCACTTGACTTTTTGCACAGAGGAAAAGAGAGAGTGAGTGGTTTTGGTCAGCCATGGGAGAGTGTTCCAACATCACAGCTATTCCCTGAACTCAGAAAGCTTAAAGCTGAGTTCAGCCTGAACCTCGTCCATGAGGACTTCCGCTTGCTTCAGCCACCCCATTGAGTCTTTTGAACGAGCTGAGGAGACAATCCAGCAGCAGACTGCAAGCATGGCCAAGACTTTGAGGACACAAACTGGGAACCCTTGCAGATGAGACACAACCCACCTTACGCTTGGCACGAGGAGACCTGCTCTCTTGGGAGGGCAGATATGATATTGCATACCGTAAATAATGCCTTTGCTCAGATCACTGTACACATTTAAAAATATATCTCTTTTAGAAAGTTGGTCTTCTAGCAAAATGCTTTGTGTGGCATAGCTTAGAATGCAGAGCTTGGCTTGTTTGTCTTTTTAATAAGTGCAAATGCGTACAAAGAAAAGCCATCCTGAAGTCAGTGCCAGCCTTTCAGTGCTTCCAAGAGTTTGCTTACCGGACAATAAGTTACCCTTCTGTTTTTGTTAATCAGTAGCTAATGATTTATTGACTGTTCGGAGTGGTTAAAGGTTAAAAAGAATCTGCTTCCTAGCTATTTTTCATACCAAAAAAAAGCACTCCTCTGCTGTGTTCATGTGCTGGTTCAGACCCCATTGCCCCCAAAAATGCTGGGTGCAAAATGTCCTGCATTCAGGCCCTTCGGCGCTCTTTGCTTTCTAATGCTTCCAGCTACAGTAATAATGGGAAAAAATGGAGCAACTGGCATCAGGTCTGGCTGGAGGCTGCTGCTGGGGCTTCGTCTGCTGCCGGGGTCCCCCCCTCCCCGGTTCCCTGGCGCTCATTAGGCAGCCTGCCAGCCACCACGGCTCCTTCGTTAACCTGCTGGCCTCTGCTCTGCTATCTGACGCGGGCAAGGGAGAAACCCCCTCTGATTCCCAGGCGATGCTGTGCTGCTTCAGTGGTCAAAAAGCTCATTAAGGGCCCACGGCTGCAGCAGTCTCCCTGGGCAAGTGGCCGGAGCCCGGCCCCCCACAAGAAAAATAAATAAATAAACAGGAAAAAACAAGCCAGGAAAGCAGGGAGCTGGGGATCCCAGGGGGAGAGACCAGGAAATGCCAGAGAAGCTTAGCGCCCTGGCATGGACTTGCAAACTGTTCCGATCAATCGGGAAAACTCCAAATTAGGCCAGATTAGAGAAACCATTAATGTTAATCTCTGCTTTTTAAAGTTTCCCCCTGCAGCTTTCCAGAGCACCTTTAAAATAAGGCAGTGTGAAGAACTGAGACTTTCTTTTTTTACACATCCTGATTAGTCACCAGGGAAAGGCAGGACAAATCATTTCACATAAACCCCTTACTCCTTTGATGTATGTATCCCCTTTATTCTTCGAATATTTTAATGGCATTTCTTTACACAAACTTGGCTCGAGTCTGCAGAGAAACATGAGAGCCTGTGACAGTGAAAAGGAAAACCAAAAAGCTTCCCATCGGTGAGTCAAAAATGCAAATCCTGAAAAGCCACCAGACCAGTTCCTTTTCCTAGACAAACTCCCTGAAACACCGATCCTCAGGATCCAGGCTGCGCCACAAAGTCAAGCAAGTTTTACTAGCCTGATTTGTTATCTCCTTCACGCTGCATCCACAGGCTAAACTTTGATATTCAGAGAAGGAGGCTTTCAGCACAGCTAGGAGACCTGGCACGCGCGAATGGCTCTGCTCGAATTGCTGTTGCTCTTTCAGTGGTAGGACAGAGACAGGGAGCAGCCCTCCTGTCCCACTAGGCGGCAATGCCATGGTGACGCTGTGAAAATCTGCGGCTACACATACATAGCATCCAGATGTGCTCCTTCCTTCCACAGAGCATGACTGGTGTCTCCACAAACATCACCTAGCTCCTGCAAAGGTTACATTCTCGGATTTGACTTAATTTTGCCAAAAGCTGCTGTAGTGCTGATGGGAAGAACGAGTCTTCCCTGCCTGTAAATGGAAATTTTGTCTTCAAATATGTATTCCCAGATGCTTCTCAGCTCTTTGATGCTGAATTAATGACACAGCAAGAAGGACCTGTTTTGGCTGCCGAGAGACCACGCCCACTCCTCAAGACAATATCCAGCTTTCCACATGGGAGACACAGTCACCCCAGGGTGCCCTGCTGCTGCAGGTCCCCTTGCCCACGCTCTGAATCCCCCTCCTCTTTTCTCATATTACCCTGTGGCTGATGTGTCTTTTCCCTGCCCTCTCCTGCCCTCTGAACCCTTTTTTTGCCTATTTTGCTGCCTCCTTCTCTTCCACCAACCCTTCCAGCACTACCACACCACCACTCTTCCAGCATCCATGGGCAACTGGGAGAGGAGAGCACGTGAAGGATGCTGGATGAGCATCCTTGTTCTCATTCACATGCTCTCCTCTCTCCAGTTTAGCAAACCCTTCTCCCTTTGCCATTTATTGCTGTCTACCTGCCAAAGTGCCACTCTCAAATATTTTCAGCTTTGTATAAATCTTGTATGTTTTACCATTCAACTTTGCATCCAGGATGCAAATGTTACTGCAGTCAGAGCCCATGAAATACCAAGAAATAGCACAACGTGACACTCACAGCAACTAACTCCTTTTCCTTGGACACATCCCAGATGACACCTTGCCAAGCTAACAGCTGCTCACTATGGGTGATGGGGACACAAAAGGGTCTATAAAATCTGGGAATCCCACACTGCTCTGTAGGTTACCTCCACCAAGGCTGGATCTTTGCAAGGGTCTCCTGGTGCATGCAGACCCCTGGCATAGCCAGGCAATTGCAAAGCCGCTGCTTCCCCACGCAACACAGGCAGATGCAAAATACCTGAAAAGTTACTGCAAATCATTGAGCTACTGTAGATTTACTGTGTGATTAAACAGAGATAACAGTGCACTTCAAAGAACTCGCACCAAATTCCTGAGGTGCCATTTCAATGACTCCACTGGCTTTGTGGAAGCCCTGCCAGGCTGCACAGCACAGCACAGCACCATCCTCCAGGCCTTCAAGCACCACCCTCCGGGCGGTGACCAAACGGCCATTCAGACTCTGACAGGTCTCACTGAGGTCCCTTGCATCTCCTTAGCCTTCAGGAGGAGCTCAAAATCATCATTTTGTGCCATTAATCTCTGAGGCGTGGAGTTGTTTGGTGGCTTGAGGGAACCTGTACCAGGTGCCAGGTTCCCCAGGGTGAAGAGAGCTCCACTCTGCAGAAAGCCACACAGCTGGGACCCAGCTCAGGTGTGGGATGGGCACAGACCTAGAAGTGGCAGTGCTGCAACCAGGCACACAAGTTAAGCCTTTTAAAACTGGAGGAGCAAGAGGAGTAAGCGCTGAGTAGCCTTGCCGCGGATAAGGCTTCCACAAGAGCAGGGGCCTAGGTTGTTTCTGACACGACAAGGTCCCTACTGTCACTTGCAGGTTGAAAGCTCTGGGGATGGTTTCTGAAAAGTTAGCGTTTGCGTATAAAACCACTGCCACAAGAAGGAGTGTTTTCAGGTGGTGTTTGCAAACTCTGTGAGAATAACACTTCCACAAGCAGGTGGGGGAGAGAAAGAGCCAGGCACTGGCTGTGTGCTTGCCTTCCTATTCCCTTGCCAACTGAGAGATTCCTCAAAGCTGTCACGGAGAGCTGAGCAACTCAGGCCTGGGGAGCAGGGCACACTTTGCATCTCAATGACCTCCGAATGACTTTCACTGCTTTACACTTTCATTTCCCGAGACACAGATTTAGAGGCAAGTTATTTGTTATTTCATGTCAAGACAATGGAATGTCGCTCCACCGCCAAACCCTGACTTCCTTTCCCAGATATCAATCACTTCTCACTTACTCTCTACTAGAATAAAAACCAACAAAAATCAACGAAACCAATTACTACTAATTGAAATCCGCCTGAAAAAATACCAGTGAAATTGCAGGGAGGGGCCTTTAAAGTCCAGGCTCACGTGAGGCAGATTGGCCACCTCCCATTACACCCACTAACACCTGCAAGGGCTCAGCTATCAAGTTCAAGCAGGACCAAGAAAAAGTAATTATGAGCCAGGCAGCCCTTCAGTGGTTTTTAGGAGACATTAGGAACGTAAAACATTGCCACAGGCCAGGCTAAAGTCCTGCTGAGGAAGTGTTAGATGCCACAGAAGAGTGAAAGAACAGTGCAAATGTGCAGTAACCCTTCTCCTGTCCTCTTGGCTCTTGACTTCCCACCCCCAATACTGCAGGCTAGAGCTCAATGGGTCTTCAGAGTATCCTGCCACATTTCATGGATGGAAGGGACTCATGTTATCATCTTGTCAGCCTTTTGCCTTATACAACCACAGAACATCACCCAGCGAATCCTGCCTCTATAACACAGGCTACACTTGAGCTAAAATCTTCCATAAGAAAGGGAAAGGTTGACTTGAATGAAAGGTTTCTAAGGACACTGAGATCATCAGAACTGTGGGCAGATTATCATGCAGATTATATACCTTCATTATGAATGATACTGTATTTTGTTTCTAATCAGAATCTGTCAAGCTTCAGTTTCTATATATCAAATTATGGTCTTATCTAGACTAGGACTTTCATTGATGATCCTCTGGATTTGAGTGGAAGGGGATGAATTTCAACTCAACAAGGGTGGGAGTCTTTGACTCTTCAGCCAGAATGCCAGGAAATGACTCATAAACTGAGTTGTTTTCACAGAGATTAACTTTTCTTGTGGCATTTTAAAAATTGAGTTCTGAGCATGTAGGAAGTGACATGTTTTGCATTCAGACACGTGGAATATTATTTTATGTGTCTGACTAGAACAACATTATGAACTTTAAATGTAAAACCCTGGCATGCATTCAGCAACGGAAAATATAATTTCTTTCCCTTCCTTTAGCTGCTTGTAACTTTAATTGCTAGGGGTTTTAAGTGGCCATGCCCATTAGCACCAAAAATACATAGTACAGATAAATAGTATAAATTCATAGCTACAAATTCCTCATAGACTCACACTGTACATGTGCCTCCAGCACTAACCACCATATGCTTCACGAGTATACCAGCCTGCTCACCAAAAAGGACAAAAATCTGCTGATACAGTAACTTTTGTTCTTGTAAGAAAGTTGAAAAAAAAAAAAAAATCATGT
>WEIS01020295.1:4125-17678 GCA_013389965.1 Todus mexicanus | reverse complement strand
GATAAACAAGGATAGAACACACCAGACTACAAGCAGCCTTTGGGGCTGCTAAATGGCCTCCCATGTTTGATTTAGGTATCCAATAGATGGTCTCAGCTTTGGGAGCACCTGCAGACTCGTGGCCCCCAAGCCACTCAACAGTTCAGGCTGAGGCCGTTTCAGCATCCTCTCGCTGAACTCAGCTCAACCCTGCCATGCACAGCCAGGATTTGAATCCGGATGGGCTGGGTGTCAAGAGGAGGGGGCCAGTCTCTTTTCTGTGGTGTCCAGCAAAAGGACAAGGAATAACGGGTGTAAGCTTGAACATAGGAAGTTCCAACTCAACATGAGGAGGAACTTCTCCACTGTGGGGGTGCCAGAGCCTGGCCCAGGCTGCCCAGAGGTTGTGGAGTCTCCTTCTCTGGAGACTTTCCAAACGCGCCTGGACGCGTTGCTGTGCGGCCAGCCCTGGGGGATCCTGCTCTGGCAGAGGGGTTGGACTCGATGATCTCCAGGCCCTTTCCAACCCCCGACATTCTGTGGCTGTGACTCCCGGCGGGCAGCCGCAGGCTCTCCCTGGAGCCTGCCTCCCCCCCAGGCTGCTCAGCGCCCGCTCCGCACGGATGTTTTTAACTGTGGTGTGAGTGAGAGGGCTCAGACAAGCCGCAGCACCGGCTCCCGGCACCTGCCGAGCAGCCCCGACCCTTTCCTCGGCGGCTTTCCCCTCCGGCCCCTCAGGCCGCAGCCACCGGCCCGGGGGCGGGCAGGGGAGCGAGGGGAGGCGGAGGCGGAAGCGGAAGCGGGCTGCGCGCGGCGCCGGAAGCAGCTCGGCCTTTCCGGTGCGGGCGGCGTGCTCGGGGCGGCCGCCGCCGCCTCTCCCTGTCCCTGGGTCTCTGTCCCTGTGTCTGTCCCGCCGCCGCCATGAGCGTCCCGGCCTTCATCGACATCACGGAGGAGGATCAGGTCAGCGGGACGGGCCCCGGCTCGGGGTCGGGCGAGGGCTGGGGGCCCATCCCTGCCCGGTCCCGGCCCCGCCGCGGGGGCCGTGCTCGCCCTGAGCTCCGCTGAGGCGGCTCAAGAGGCTGCCAAGGGCCAGGGGAGCCTGGGGTCGCGGTTACCTCTCAAGGGTTCTTCNGATAAACAAGGATAGAACACACCAGACTACAAGCAGCCTTTGGGGCTGCTAAATGGCCTCCCATGTTTGATTTAGGTATCCAATAGATGGTCTCAGCTTTGGGAGCACCTGCAGACTCGTGGCCCCCAAGCCACTCAACAGTTCAGGCTGAGGCCGTTTCAGCATCCTCTCGCTGAACTCAGCTCAACCCTGCCATGCACAGCCAGGATTTGAATCCGGATGGGCTGGGTGTCAAGAGGAGGGGGCCAGTCTCTTTTCTGTGGTGTCCAGCAAAAGGACAAGGAATAACGGGTGTAAGCTTGAACATAGGAAGTTCCAACTCAACATGAGGAGGAACTTCTCCACTGTGGGGGTGCCAGAGCCTGGCCCAGGCTGCCCAGAGGTTGTGGAGTCTCCTTCTCTGGAGACTTTCCAAACGCGCCTGGACGCGTTGCTGGGCGGCCTGCCCTGGGGGATCCTGCTCTGGCGGAGGGGTTGGACTCGATGATCTCCAGGCCCTTTCCAACCCCCGACATTCTGTGGCTGTGACTCCCGGCGGGCAGCCGCAGGCTCTCCCTGGAGCCTGCCTCCCCCCCAGGCTGCTCAGCGCCCGCTCCGCACGGATGTTTTTAACTGTGGTGTGAGTGAGAGGGCTCAGACAAGCCGCAGCACCGGCTCCCGGCACCTGCCGAGCAGCCCCGACCCTTTCCTCGGCGGCTTTCCCCTCCGGCCCCTCAGGCCGCAGCCACCGGCCCGGGGGCGGGCAGGGGAGCGAGGGGAGGCGGAGGCGGAAGCGGAAGCGGGCTGCGCGCGGCGCCGGAAGCAGCTCGGCCTTTCCGGTGCGGGCGGCGTGCTCGGGGCGGCCGCCGCCGCCTCTCCCTGTCCCTGGGTCTCTGTCCCTGTGTCTGTCCCGCCGCCGCCATGAGCGTCCCGGCCTTCATCGACATCACGGAGGAGGATCAGGTCAGCGGGACGGGCCCCGGCTCGGGGTCGGGCGAGGGCTGGGGGCCCATCCCGGGCCGGTCCCGGCCCCGCCGCGGGGGCCGTGCTCGCCCTGAGCTCCGCTGAGGCGGCTCAAGAGGCTGCCAAGGGCCAGGGGAGCCTGGGGTCGCGGTTACCTCTCAAGGGTTCTTCCCCCCCCCGGCCCCTGGCTATGCTCGCTCCTCGGCAGGGCTGGTTTTTAAGGGAGGAAAAGTGGTTGAGGTTCGGGCTGGAGCGTTTCTTATTCATTTCTCGATAGTGCGGACGTGGGAACTGGGACTTCTGTCTTGGATCTTTGGGTTTGTTTTGTCTTTGAAGTTTAGGGCTTGTTCTCAGTGTGTTTTAGGCGGTGTGCGGGTGTACACAACTGGAAATCTACAAGGAATGCGTAACGTTGTAGCTACAGAAAAGATGGAGACTCCCTTTTAAAAGGAGTCCCGTGGGAAAGACAAGGGGTAATGGGTACAAGTTACTGCTGGGGAGAGTCCAGCTTGACACAAGAGGAAAAGTTTTTTCGACAAGGACAATCAGCCTTTGGAACAATCTCCCCAGGGAAGTGGTGGAGTCCCCAGCGTTGGGCAGTTTAATGATTCGGCTGCACAGGGTGCTGAGGTGTCTTGTCTAGACCGTGCGTGTGCCAAGCAAAGCTGAACGAGATGATCCTTGATGTCCTTTCCAATGTGGTATTCTCTGATTCTATGAACTCACACGCTTAAGTGCAGCTTTTACTTGCCTTGATGTCTAGTAACTCCCCATCAAGTCATTTGCCTGAAACATCTTCAGTAGAGCAAAGGGCCCCAGAGCATCGAGCTGTGTCTTGTGGTACCATAAGGATCTGACATTGAACTTGATCTAAATGGCACTCGCTGTTACAGCAGCGTCCTGGCCAGGCTGCCCATGTGCCAAAAGTCATACGGCCTCATACAGATCGTGTCTGAAGAGTTCCGGTTCTGCTGCTGAAAGGGTGGCTTGGGAAGTTAATGCCCAGGCCTGTCATATTTTCTTAGCGTAGGTTTATATCCTAACAAGGTAGGGCAGGTTGTAGCAGAGGGAGTGGCGGGGACAGAGGAAGGGTCGCAGAACAAGAATCTGTAAGAAATTTAATTACTTTGACTTTGCTGTTCACAAAGCAACTATTGGGGTTTTTTGTGTGTGTGTTGTCTTTTTTTTTAAGGCTGCAGAACTTCGAGCTTACCTGAAGTCCAAAGGAGCAGAGATCTCTGAAGAAAACGCCGAAGGTGGGCTTCACGTGGACTTGGCACAGATCATCGAAGTTTGCGATGTGTGCCTGAAAGAGGACGACAAAGGTTTGTATCTTTTAAGTCCTGTTGGTTTTGCCAAACGTATCGCCATCGGCGCTTTCCAGCGGTAACAGCTGGCAGAATTAGAGGTGTGTTGCGTGGCCCATGTGTTAACACTTGTGTCTTCGTAGCACTGGAAGTGCTTATTTCCATTGCTGCCGTGTAAAATTTGCACGTACTCTACTCCTCCCCTCCCCAAATATGCAGCACCCTTCGAGGAGGCCAGAAGTTGAGCTAGACTGTGCTTGGTATGAGGGCACAGTTGGATGTAAAATAGATTTTCTCCCTGAAAAAGGAAAGTATGATAAAAATAAGACTTACTGTCAGTTGATGGCTATGAGGAACCTCAGGTTTTGCTCTTATGAAAACACCGACACTGTGAACAGAGAACTTGGAGCAAGTGTGATACCAAACACCAAGTTCTGTTTTGACCTTAGAGTGGTAATTCTTGCTTTACATGGAGATGGGTTGGTGAAAGACCACGTGAGCCAAATCTCGGGTACCTTCTGATGAGTGTTCGGATTGCATCGCCAAGAACTGTTAAAGGAGAGAAAATACCAAAATAACCAAACTAATTGTTCATAGCAGAAGTAACTCTCCAGCACTAAATAGCTCCCGATGATTGCTGCTTGGGGTTTTAAACAGCTGCGCGTTTTGTTTTGTGCAGATGTTGAGAGCGTGATGAACAGCGTAGTCTCTTTGCTTCTTATCCTGGAACCTGACAAACAAGAAGCGCTGATTGAAAACCTGTGTGAGAAGTTAGTAAAATTTCGGGAAGGAGAGCGCCCGTCTCTTAGGTTGCAGCTGTAAGTACTGCGCGGAGGAAAGCCAGACAATTACACAGTAATCGTCGCCCTCTAAAGAGGAAGGATTATCTTGTGTATCTTCGTGCTGAAGTGTGCGGTGTCTGTCAGGATCCATCTCTCTGTTGCAGGAAGCACTCTTTTTTTTACCTTCTTTTTCCCTGTCATAAAACAGAAGTACCAATAGACTTTCTTTGCTTGGCTATTACAAAATTCACATGTGTAGTTTTCAGCTTCTTTGCTGAAAACCAGTACAAAACTGGCAGCTCTTACAATTCCTCAGGGATGAAAGGTGCCACCAGGTGCTTCATGTACTAGCACGCATCTTAACAGAAACATTTATGTGCACTCCAGTAATGTTTTCTGCAACCTCTTTAACTCGGTTGTTCGTTGTTTGTGGTTTAGACTGAGCAATCTTTTCCACGGCATGGATAAGAACACTCCTGTGCGATACACCGTGTACTGCAGCCTTCTTAAAGTGGCCTCCTCATGTGGTGCCATCCAGTACATTCCAACTGAGCTAGATCAGGTAAGTAGCTTCAACTGACAGCCTTTGTATTGACCACGTTGCATCTCGCTAACTATTCGTTAGAGCTGATGCAGACCATCTCTGTTAGAAATCGCCAGAGCCTACTGAAATAAACGCACAATACAGAGTTTATCACATTTCAAAGGTCTGTCTACAGAATCTAAACCAAGTTGCTGCTTCTTCTCTGTTTCTGCTGCTGAGCATAGGTAGATGTCTCTGTTTGATTCCCATGATAGTAACGAAACTGAGAATCTTTGATCAGGGGTGAGACATCAAGTTCTTGTGCCTCATTCTGGAATCGGAGAGTATTAGAAACACTCATCTTTATTTAGGCAGTAACATGGGGAGCTCAGGCTTTTGGCTTCTCATGGGAAAACTTCCAAGTTCTGTATGGGAAGCCCAACAGTCAGAGGACCCAAAGGAGAAATCTCTGTGCAAGATCTTTTTCAATCCTTTTCTTCTAGACAGAAAATGAGAAATATTTTCACTTTTATTTTAGTCTGTTCCCTAATGGTTCTTTTCCATTTGTATTCCGCGTAGGTCCGAAAATGGATTTCTGACTGGAATCTCAGCACAGAGAAAAAGCACACTCTCCTGAGACTGCTGTACGATGTCCTGGTGGACTGCAAAAAAAGGTACGAAAGGCAAGTAATCGACACTAAATATCTATATTTTAAGTTCATGTATTGCAAGTGATCTGTAGGGCAGGTATTCTTCAGAGTGCTTTTAAAGTTAATCTGTACTGATAATTCAAATACACCTGTTGTGTTTTTTTTCTTCTCATGTTTTCAAACATTCTTACATTAAGCCAGTGTTGCTATGAGTATTAAAATTAGTTATGAATCAGCTGCAAAACAGGCTCCCAAAGTAAGACTGTTCTGTTCTATAAATGCTAATCTTTGAGCATTGCAGCATTATGCCAAGTTTATTATTTAATTGCATTTTGGACATTTTAGTGCACGGTAGTGCTATCTCTTCCTTAGTGATGTTGAGAGGCTTATCAATCACAGTTAACAGAATCGGCCTTATGTAAACAGTACCTTTAGGACAGAGCTTTCCACTCGTCATGGAAATTAATGTCCACAGAGTCTCTGCCTGGCTATTTTGAATTATTATCCTGGATCGTAAGAAGTATCTTTGATCTAACAAACTTGGCAGGCCAGTGTCTTCTGGCACGTAAAGTAACCCTGTGTGTATCGTGCCTGTAAATTAATGTAAGTCTTAACTGAGAGCTGTCAGCAGTTTATCTTACCGATGTGATACGGAGTATCGACTGCGTTGGCCAGGGCTATAGCGATGGGCTGGCATCCAGAAGTAGTTCCAGGATGTAGTTACGCAGCAGATTCAGCCTAAGCTGCCCCTGCTGTAGTTTGGGATGTGTGTTTCCCCTGCCCTCCCCTTCCACGCTGTTTCCTGAGTTAGTTTTCTGCCTTGTTTGTTTTAATTTTCAAGTGGGGCTGCATTAGGCCCCTCTACACTGCTGACTTACCCTGGTAGCAGAACTGCACTTGCACTTCTGTATTTGCATAACCTCGTACTGCTGCGGGAGGAAGCAATTCTGTCCTGTACCCCCCAGTCCTGTCCTCTCCAGCTACCCGCACCTGCGTGTGTTAGCGCTGGCGTAGGCGTCTGTGCAGCCGCGCAGTGGATCAGACTGGGGAGGTGGCATCGCCAGGGATTAAAAAAGGCCAACGTGGAGCTGTCACAGGAAGAAAGGAGTTGCTTCTGGTGGGAGCGTTAGCTTATTCTGGCCTGGCGGAATCATGGCCTTGAAATGCTGCCTCAGCAAAGCAGGATCGTTTTTAACTAACCTCAATTAAGGGATGATTAATCCTTGTGGAGTAGTTCCACTGTGAGCTACAGCATTATTGGGAATTCCTGTTTTGTTACTAACGTTACAACGCTTTCGTATGGACAGTACCGTGTGACAGATTTCAGATGGCCAAGATAATTTCAGAAATGTTAATCATAGATGTTATAAATGGCTTAGTGTATACTAAGGACGTGTATACTTAGTTTCAGAAATATTACACTGATACTCTAATGCTGCTGCTCTTTTGAATGTGTCTCATCCTATTGATTTATTGAGAGGTTTTAACTAGCTTAATTCTTATACTTAATAGCTAACTATTTTTGGCTAGTCTTGTTGCTAGTTCTGTGGATTAAACTTCTAATTTTTATCTCCAGTGCTATCAGTAACCTTCCAACCAAATGTTTTTCTGCTTATTAATAATAAGTGATATTTTTAAGTTAGGCATTAAAAGCTTCCCCAAACGCTGTAATATATCACTCCTGCAGCAGGTTTTGCACTGAACGGAGCAATTTTTCCAAGCACTTGCACTTCTCTCCAGAAAAGAAAACAAGAAGTGACCCTGGCACCTTTGACCTGGTTCACTCTCCTGGATCAGTGAGCAGTATTTGCAATAGTATGGGAAACTCACAGCAGCATTCCAGCTTCTGCACTCAGGAATGTAGCTGCTCCATCCAGCAGTATGGGAAGATAAGTGGGAATGGAAAAATAAGTCATAAAAAATCATACCTCAGTTACCAGGTTGATTTATAATAAAGGGAAAAGGATAGATTGTTGAAAACAATTGAGTTTAGGGTTTATTTGGTTTGGTTTATGTTTTAATTTCACTCTGTGTGGCACAAGAGATGGTTTCCATAGCTAATGGACCTTTTCCCCAAGGCAAAAGTTGGTAGTGAACAGATTGGTAGCTCATGCAGATGTTGTGTGGTGTTTCTTTTCCGGCAGTGAAAAGTGAAAGCTTGTTCTAGCAAATCTTTTCCAGTCACTTTCTCATTGAAGTTTCTTCTTTCTGATGATCGAAATCATCTTGATCTCTTTGAAGAGGGACTTTTATCTTTCCCATGATCAATTCAAGTAAAATTGGTGGCGGTGCCTGGAAAAGAGATGACTGGTGTGGCTTGTTTCTGAGATCTGCATTTGGTAGTTGAACTTTGCAAGAGATGAGCTCCTTATGCTTGTTACCATAAAGGCTCTGCAGTAGAGTTTTGTGCCTTGGCCGCTTTGGTCTTCAGCATTTTCCTAGCTCTGCTGGTATGAAACTGCAAGGTAACGCAACCTGTTTGCTTTCCCAGCTATAGATGGGGTTTAGAGGTGTGCATGGCTTGCACGCAGCCAGAGAGCCGAGTTCTACTGTGAGGCCCTGCCAGGCACAGCCTGATGCAGCTGCTCTCTGCCACCGGCCTGGCAGGATTCACAGCAGGATTAGTCCTGCCCGAGTTTACATTTAAACAGGTCCGGCAAGCCTGGTTACTAATACCTGTACCAAAAAGCTCAGCATGTCAGGCACCTGCAAAATAATTGTTTCATTTAATTTTAATTCCATTAAATGTTGCATAATGTAGAGGGACTTGATTCTAGCATCTTACTAAGTTTCTGAATCCTCTGTTGTTTTTTTTTCTTCCTTTATCTACCATCCCTCTTCAATTCTCGCTGGCTTTCTGTCAAGTTGCACATCTAGACTGGCAAGTGGAGCCAGGAGTACTTGTGCAAGCTGTCTTGCTAGAAAAATGTTCACATTTGCATCTTAGGTGAGATACGCAAAGAGCATTTTTAAAATAGTGATCTGTACTACTGCTTTTGATGTCTTAATGTATGGTAGTAACCTGACACTGAATATAATTGGTAAGATTAAAAGGCCTGCCATGTTTGCTGAGGCTTACAAGAATTTAGCACAGAAAGTCTGGGAGTAATTGTCTTGTAGCATTCTGGTGTTTCCTAGAAACACAAGTGAAGGATTCTGCTCCTTCCCTACTTTTAAAAAATGGAGGGATTGCATTATTTGAAACTAGTTAAATGCATAGTTTTCAGTTTCTGCTCCTAAGGGAAGGAAGAAGAGAGAAGTTCCAGATCTATAACACAGTTTTGGAGTTTGTAAAAACAACTACTTAGAGCTCATAATAAATAAGGAGTCTTGTACTGTTAGGTTGAGTAGCACACAAGCTGAGTCTCTCTGTAGATATTATCAATCCTGTATTAAACTGCTGCTTTGTCTTCTCTAGAACATGTAGTGTTGGTAAGATTTCACCAGTGCAAAAATCATAGCCTGTCACGGACTTATATGAGAGAACCACTTGCATGTAAATAAAGCTGTCTAAATTGATTTTATTACACTGATACAGAGCTGTCAGTTCCTCTCCACATCAATACCAGTTGCTATGATCAAACATAAGCCAACCTGTTTAAGGCTGGAGTCTTAAACCAAATGTTTCACTCAGGTTTACATCCCTGTTCTGGAATAATGGCTGGGACCTATAGAAAATTCCCCGGCCTTGGGCACAAATTCTTCACTCAGTGTATATCCAGATTATATGTGATGTTGCTTGTTTCCCGTTTACACTGTTTGTACTGCACATCTGTGAGATCTACCGAATTCTCTAGGAGCGCAAAACCTGACCCTGTAGAGAAGTTGTCAAACAGTGTTGTGGGATTTAAAATAAATACCCATATAGAGGCAGTGTTGTTGTACTATAAAACCCATTCAGACCTGTGCTGCTAAATGGGTTAAAACTGTGACTGGGAGTGCTGAGCTGGTTTGTTCCTTCCTTGTGCAATTCATGTGCATTAGCTTCAGAATTACAGCAAATTGAAACTTTCTTCTTGCACAGTTTTTTTTTCTTGTAAGGAAAAGTTTGTAGGCTCGTTAGACCACACAGGGATACGTGTTGCATCTGGACGTGAGCTACCTTGAAGGAAGAGCTGAGCTTTTACACTGTAACTGTCTGTACCCTCGAGAGTAGTATCCAGCCCTCCTGCTGTGCGCTGAGAAAGCAGCTCTCAGTAAAGTAGCCATCAGTCTGTGTATGCACGGGGGAGACCTGTGCAAAGCACGAGCTCACAGTACCGAGCGGTGGTTGTGCTCTTGCTACGGGGGTTTTGATCCACACCCTATCCCATTCAAAGGCAGCAGTAAGATGGCTTCAGCTGTCACAGCCTTCTATTTTAATAGTCAGCAAGAATTCCATGAGAAATAGGCAACTGCTTTTTGTGTGTACACGCACACCATATTCAACACATTTATTTGTTGCTGAAAATTTTGTAAGAAGCATCAGCGGTTGCTGGCCTGGCTCGTGGCAAGAACTGTTCGGTAAAAATAAATCCGAATTGTTAAAATGACACCATCCCAGTCTCAGAGCTGGTTTGATGAGCTGTTGTTTACAAAATCACCTGGGTAGACAAGGCTGTTGGTTTACTCTTCTTAGAATGAATTCTTTTTCTACAAGCTGTCTACCAAGCAGCATTGGAAGCTGCAGCCTAAGCCAACCTAATTGCTGGCTGCTTAAGTTTGTCAGTAAAACAGGCAGCTCTCACTCTGAATACTTGGAGAGATCTGTGAAAGAACAAAAGGCAGCTTTTATACGGTCATTTTCCTGACCATAAATATTCTTTAAGATGTGCCATTTTACATTTGAAATAAACTTTGCAGTGCTACTTATTCTGCAATGATTAAATCCAGATGTGCATAAGAGGAGCATTCTAGTGAACCATATAAAGCTGTTCCAAGTTCAGAAAGCTTTTTCCATAGCCAGCAGGTAATTTATCAATTTAAGAGAATGAAATGAAGGGTGAAGATAAACATTTTGTAGAACAAGAATTGAAAGAATACATCTAGTTAATTTGTTCTCTGCACTAGAAAAAATGGATCATCTACATCTTTTTCAAGTGTAATTTAATTTGACCTATAACATCATAATGGAATTATTTAAATATTTGAGTGTCTTGTTTCAACTATTTTTTCAGCAGTCCTGAGGTAACGTTATTTGTCTCCTATAGTGACACGGCAGCAAAAGTAATGGTGGAACTACTGGGAAGTTACACAGAGGACAATGCTTCCCAGGCTAGAGTTGATGCCCACAGGTAATACTCACTTCCCAGTTTCCTTAAAAGCAGCTTTTTCTCACTTGCTAAATTATATTGATGGCCTTATTAAGAGTATTGAATGGCCTGGCTGGCAAGGGCCCTGCTACAGCCTCTCTTCCGACTGCATCAAGAGCTTATCTGCACAATCTCCAGCAGGTTTGGTGGTGTCTGGGCAGAGGCAGGTCTACACCATTTTGCAGGTACACAGGTGTGTTTCTTATCACTGCCAAGGGAGAGATCAGCCTTGTTTACATCAACTGCGCAATCAAAATTTGAATTGGAATCCTTTATTTCAGATTTCTCACTTGCCAGTGGTTTGATTCTCTATTTTGGAGTGTTCTTTTCAAACAGCACTTTCCGTGGAAAAGAAATTCTTGCTCTCTCTTCTATGAGCAAGTGCTAAGGATGTGAACTGCACCAAAATAAATGTACTTTTTTGGACAAGCTGGGAGTAAATAGATTCTTGACAGGGTATTTTCCCCACTGGCTAAAATGAGTAAAAGCTTGTATTTTGACATTCTATTTGCCATGATTCTTAGGCATTAGATTTTTAGTAAGCTGTGTAATTCTTCCAATAGTTCTCAAGGGAGCTGTTTGTACTTGAGCATGGAGGGAAATCAGGATGGCTCATTTTGAAAATTAAAGTGTCTGTACATAAATGAAAATTTCACTGCTACCCGACAGCAATCGAAGGCCTTTTACATCTGAAAGAACACGTCTGCCCAGGGTTTATCGTATCGCTGCGTCTCTGCAGACCTTAGGTTCTTCTGGTTGCGTGTTATGCGGCAGGGTCGTGGTCTGGGCCATCAGAGCAAGTGTAGCACTAAGTCTTCTAATGTGCCGCTGAACAAAAGCTTTCATCTAGAGTTCTAGAAACACTTGAGGTCTGTTTATAGTCTGGAGCTGCAACTGATAAATCATAGACCTCGGAGGGTTTGGTATTGGGGGTTTCTCTGCTTTGTGTCATGCATTCAAGTATAATTAATCTTCCTAAACAACTTAATTCTATGAAATTTTAGGAGGACAGTAAAAGTAGCTCTAGGAATGAAGGCCGAGCTGGAAATAAACACAGACGGAAACAGTAGAATGATCTGTAGTCTTGCCACCTGGCACGTTTCAGTTGTGATACTGGGCAAATTACTTAATGCTTTCTGTTCCTTGTTCTTTCCGTCTGTAAAATGAAGATTAAAATTGGAATGTGACACATGTTCCATTTAAGAACAATTGAAAACCCTTGGGTGTTTCCTAGAAAGCACGGAACAACAAATTGAGTTGCGCTTCCTCATAAAAATGTGTATCGCTGTCAAAATAAGCATTTTCCCTTTCTAACTAGATGTATTGTACGAGCCTTGAAGGATCCAAATACCTTTCTCTTTGATCATCTTCTTGCCTTAAAACCAGTCAAATTTTTGGAAGGAGAACTTATTCATGACGTAAGTAACTTCGGCTTTAGCAAGACGGTTTGATACCTGTAGAGTGCTTTGTTTCATCAGTGTCTTTTGAAATTCGTTACAAGAGTTATCTATGTCACTAATATTGAGCTGCAATGTACTGATTTTTTTAATGCTTTTAGAATTAAAAAAATAATTTGAAAATTAAAAATTAAATGTTACATGGGAAATGTTTCCCTTTAGAAGTTCCAGAAACGGAGAGTTACAACACCTGGGATACAATACAGGGAAACTCAGATAATATTTAAACTGGTTTTGTATTTCTTTTCTATTTTCTAGCTTTTGACAATTTTTGTAAGTGCTAAACTAGCATCCTACGTCAAGTTCTATCAGAACAACAAAGACTTCATTGACTCCCTTGGTAAGTTTTCAGATCATTACATTTCTGACTATCTCCGTGGCTTAAGATATGGAAGCTGCAAAGGGCTGCGGTTTGAACCCGGTTATTGAATCCAAGGAAATTTAATAGGAATTTTTAAAGAAAGGGTTAGAGTTTGTAGACTAACCTCTAGTAGATCATAAGCAGCCCATCTAACTGTGATTTGTTCTACTCGGGCAGGCTGGTTTATGGGTTTGGAAGAGAACTGTGTTTTTTCCCTACTTCTTTTCTCTTAAAGCTTTCGGGAGGGGAGTTTTGATGGCTTTGATACTCTCGGCTATGCCAGAGATCACAACTTTCTACTGAGTAAGCCGGCAGCTTGTACCACTTTTTAATGATTTTAATGATCTTACCATTTTTTAATGATTAAGAACTTTATAACAGCAAATATTCTGAACAGCAAGAAAAACCATGCAAATAGCGTGTGTGCGGCTGCTGATGCGTTAGACCTAGCGAGCCACAGTCTGTCCCAGTTAATTTGTTTCATCACATGAAGCAATGTGATGGAATGTTAATGTCAGCACCCTCTTTATTTACACACTGTGGAAAAAAGGAGTAGTAATTAACACTTTGACACTCCCCCGTTGATGTGTAATTGACTGTTTCAAAGGAGCACTGGTTCATAAGCTATTGCATGCATTAAAATTACGTTTTTTATATTCCAGCTTTTTAGGACAGGGGTCAGTGACAATGCAGAAATTGCTCAATGATGCAGATTTTTTTATTACTGCATTAAGGTTTTGACATATTGGTAATGAATAAATGTTTCCATAAAAATCAGATTTCTTTTTGTTTTATAACTTTGATTTTGAAATGACACTTGGAACACTGGTCGAATGCATCTGAGGAAAGGCAGAGTTTTAGCAAAACAGAGTTTAGTGCAGCCTTCTAGCCCATGCATTATTTTGTTTAATGGAGTGTGGTATAATCCTGAGAATAATGACTCTCACTGCTTTAAAATGCTCGTACTTTGGGTATTAAAATGATGGAAATATCAACGTGATTTTTCGTGGATAAAATTAGCAGCGAGTTTTTGGTAGTTGGTAAATGTGTATACAGGATAAACAAACTTTTTCTCGTAGGTATTTGAATATCAGTTTTGTAGATGTCTCATGCTTTTCTTTCTTCG